>OMLC01042198.1:0-22184 GCA_900302585.1 Regalecus glesne
GTGATCATGATATCGTTTGATCGTGAATGAGACACGGGAGTACATTAAAGCACTCAGCACTAGGCTTATAGCAAAAAAACTCTCTCTCTCTCTCTCTCTCTCTCTCTCTCGCTCTCTCTCTCGCTCTCTCGCTCTCTCTCGCTCTCTCGCTCTCTCTCGCTCTCTCGCTCTCTCTCTCTCTCTCTCTCTCTCTCGCTCTCTCTCTCGCTCTCTCTCTCTCGCTCTCTGTGTGTGTGTGTGTGTGTGACATTCAAAGCATTTCAATTGAGCCATCAATCTGCCAAGCCTTACTCTTACTAGCCCATGAGCAGTGAACAGGAGGGGGACAATTTTGTCTTTTTTATTTTGAAATTTCATCTTTTACATGGTATTGAGGTATTGAGCACGTTAAGTCTTAGGCATGACGTGAAATAGATGAGCTTTAAGTTCCCATCTGAGGTAAGTCATCAAATCCACTTTTTTCCTTTATCCTCAGTCCCTCATCTACCCCTGGGTATTTTTACTGGTGACTGATTGAAGTTTGCCCATCTTCCTCTCTCTGGCTCGCATATAAAACATTACAAACTCCTCGGCTGTTTGTTTTAAATAATTTTTCCCTTTTTTAACCTCTCAATAATGGTTATTTCTTTCCCTTCCCTATTATACGATGGTGTCAGACTGAGCTCCTGTAAGGAGGAGATAAGGCCCCCCGGTAGGGCAGGACCACAGCTATCACCTTCTGACTTTTTGGACAAGCTCATGGGGAGAACGTCCGGCTATGATGCTCGCATCAGACCCAATTTTAAAGGTATGGTACACACCGAGAATAATCATTGTCATAGCCCAGTTGGAAATTTGCAAACAATAGTCAAAACATAAACATACAAAATGTAATGATTGCTCAAAAAAGGGGGGATGAAGTGAATCTTTCTGGTGAAGGTTTAATAGTTAATAGCTAGCAACACTTGCAGTTGTGTATTCATATTTCAACTGTCAAGCTAGTTTTATGTAGAGCTGCCCGCTTTCTGATCTATATCTGAATTTATTTGCCTATGCTTTTAATTCTCTCTAACTTCCCTTGGTTTCAATCTTTTCAAACCATTTAAATCTCAAAAGAAAAGTTAAAAGAACCATCTATAGTGAGGGCCGACCATTTTCCTTTTCTGATCTTGTGTTACAAGGCAATGATTTGAAAAGAGGTTCAGAAATACAACATTTCAACATGCTGTACGAGCGCCGAGTTTTCACAGATACTGTGAGAGGATTGCACAGACACTACTCATCTTCATTGGGAAATTTCTGTGACCTAGCTAGTGTCATTCATATTTCATACCGGTTCCGGTATGAAATTTAGAAAGTTATCAACACTGAACAAGAGGCTTACCTAGATCTTTTTGTTCCATACTTTCCTGATATCATTCAATATTTTTCTGAGGTCATTCATATTTATTATTCAGTAAGACCAACTATTGACAGGTTCAGACTTAGAAGTTGGATATCGCTCAGGTTTCTGTAAACTCCAACAACAGATATTTGGTCAGGCTTACACCACTGTGTTGTTTAGATGCAATCTAGCCACAAGATGCCTGCAGACATTATAAAGAGGTAGAGGACGAGTGGGAAAACATGATAAGAAAGTTTTGAATTGAAAATAAAAACAAAAAATAACAGCCAAACAAGACTCAAAACAGCATTTTTGGTAAAGTGCAAACATCTAGCAATGAAATCTCATTCAATGAGGGCTGCGTATAAGGTCAGAACAGCAATTGTTACCTTAGTCACAGAGTCTTGATTCAGTTTTGTTTTTTTTTGGCTTTACCCTAGGTCCGCCTGTGAATGTCACCTGCAATATTTTCATCAACAGCTTTGGTTCCATCACAGAAACTACCATGGTAAGAACACCCTGAAATTTGGAAATTCAATGAGTGTCTATAATTAAGTTGAGTCGGGTCAATTTTATGTATATAGCCCATCATCATAAATTAAAAATCTGCCTCAATAGAGTTTACATCAACAGCATCCTGTCCTTAGACCCTTGCATCAGATTATTAATAACTACCTTAAAAAACCCTTTCAAAAAGATACTTCTACCAGTAAAGATAACCTTGTTGATGAAAAGATGAGTCTAAAAAATATGATTCATGTTTTATTTTCACTTGAATGGTTCCCCATTAATCAAAAGTAGAATCTCCAAACACTCCTATCATCTTCTTTCTCATCCAATTCAAGACTCAGTATCACAGCTGTCCCCTTTGTTTCTATGTTTCCTGGTGCATATCAGCGCAACCTTCAGAGACCCATGGGTTACTAGCAGGTAGATAATGAGCTGTCCACTCTCAAATTAAAATGAAAAATTGAGAAATTGAATGAAAATGGGAGGGGGGTAGCAAGGGAGGAAGGAGAAAGGAAAAAATGGCTGCCCTGAATTCTGCCTTCCCAGGGTTATACAGCCGCTTGGTCAGCATTATGGAGCAATGGTCTGTTAAAAGATTGTTTAAGAGAGACCCCTAAGAAGCCAACCTTCACCCAAGTCAGCCTCAAAGAATGTGACACTCATGGTCACTGATTATGAGCAATAATGACACAGGCTTTTGTGGTGATAAATGCTGTAAAATCCCCCTAGATTTGCTATGCCAAATGAGATGTAGGATGTTTGAAATAACAAAGAAAAAATAAAGATTGATTGAAACAGTTTCTTCTTTGCTAACCACTGGTCAATGGCTCATTTGTGCTGAGCTGTTGTTCATAGCTACAAACCTCCATCCATCAGCAGCATGTAGCCATGTAACTGAAAAAACACTAATCCATCACTAGAAGCTATCCAAAAGAAATGGCAAAAGCAGAAAGATTTTAAGAGTATGTTTAGACTATGGGGTGATATGCACCATCACCAAGTTACAGTTTAAAGATGTGCTATAATTTATAAAAGTGAACATGAAGTTGAAAAAGCCCCCTGTGACTTAAGGAGCAACCATGACTCAATATAATAGAGTCCAGCTGTCTAATAGGGGTGTTAGGGGCATATTCATAAATGTTTAATTGCATCTGAAATACACAGAATGCTATGGTCGCCGTTTACCCACCTCTCCTCAGGGGTATCCCAGTCTCCTAAACTACCAACACACCACTGATTTCCTCCTTCTCACTAACTGGTATGAGTCAATCCACAGGACTACAGGCTCAATGTTTTTCTACGGCAAAAATGGAATGACCCACGTCTGGCATACAGCGAATACCCGGATGACTCCCTCGATCTGGACCCCTCCATGTTAGACTCGATCTGGAAGCCGGACCTGTTCTTTGCAAATGAGAAAGGAGCCAACTTCCACGAGGTCACCACAGACAACAAGCTGCTACGGATCTTCCAAGATGGCAGTGTGCTGTACAGTATCAGGTGAGGTAATGGTCTTTCTCCAAGAGGCCAAGGAAGGAAGCTGCTAAATGTTTTAGTTATGGCCAGTTGGAGAATTGCCTTAGGGATTCAATTGGTTTTCTTCTGTAAACTACAATAACAAATACAAAATTGGGGACAGAATCTCTAGGCTGTAAATTACATATAGTTTGAGGAATTATTTTTGGAAGTGATTGTTGTCAGAGTCAAATTACTTTTGCCTTCTGTGTTGTGGCGCGGTAAACATTATTTTGTTACTGTGTTCCTAGAGAGTATAACATAAACCAAGCTGATGCCATAGCACATGCACGAAAAGGTTTAATAAGACTTTTTTCACAATTAAACACTATAAGCTTTATTGTCATTATTTGTTTGTTCTGCACCTCAGCTCTATTTTTATCTCATGCTGCTACTGCAACAATTTTACGTATGTATCTATAAGTCATTGTTTAGTCTTTAAGATCATATGAATCTAGACTGAAGTTTAGTTGATCAACACAAGATTTCTGTTAGTTACTGCTCCACTTGAAGCCCACCACCAATAGATTTTAGTGTCTACGATGGTCTGATCAATGTCAGGAGAAACCACTCCATGACCTTCATGTCTACTCACTAAACTGGGCTGCTCAGTACTATCTTAAAATGCAAGATGGAGCTGTTCAAATTAAACAGGTTGGAATGGATTTTTATTTTTTAAGCATGTTGAAAATAACAGAGTTTAATATAATGGGTAGACATGTTATGCAGCTGCTCCTTGGAAGGATTCACTACTACTAGGCTAGAAAACCTCAAAGGTTATTGTTTCCATCTCTTTGGCCAAATATACTGTAGGTGACAATAATGATGCAGCTGTTAGGGAATCATTCATCAGGGTATTTTTTAGTGGTTTGCTTTATTGTTTGCTGAAAAAACATTGGGCCATCATAACACAGCAGAGAATGGCAGCAGTGAATATAGGGCCAGCGGCTCTTGTCTCGCCCCTCAGCGATGCATTACAGCAGGTAATTACAAAGCTTTCTTCTACCCAAACTCCCTAATAGCGCCCACTGTTCCCTGAGGCTCCTTGAAAGCTTAATGCATCGGCACAGCAATAAATAAAAGGATGGGATGTCTTTACCAATTAGTTTGCCGTTACTGTGGACCAGTGGAACCAAATAGTATACCAACTCACTGTACACTTTCCCATCTACCCTTTCTGATTAAAGGGTACAAAAAAAGCAAAAGCAAACCCTCAATTTGTGCATTTTTTCCTGGTGGCACATTAGCAAAACAGTGCCCCTATGGCACATAGGCAAGTTGAACATGACAATTGTAATACACAGGCAGCTCTGTTAATTTCTTTTTTTGCTGTACTTGCCATCTGACCTGTTTTCCTCTACTATAATTTCTCCCTGTTTTTTAATTATTTCCCTCAAGCCTGCTTGTGCCTTTTGCTTTCACCTATGTCTGCCCCTTTCTTTCACTCTCTCTCTCGATCTCAGGCTGACTCTTACCCTGTCCTGCCCTATGGACTTGAAGAATTTCCCAATGGACATTCAGACCTGTACCATGCAGCTTGAAAGCTGTGAGTCTTTGGTTCTACGCTTTCCTTTTGTCTCTTCATCTTCCTCTAATCTTTCTTTCTTCCCTGTGTTCTCGTCCCTGTCACATTATTCAGAAAGTGTCTATCCCATACGATGTTCCAAGATATGCACAGACTATAATCACCGTGAACTTGCAACGTGATTAAAGTTATATATTCACACTTGGTGCAGAAATAAGGATCCTTGATGGTTGATGCCCTTTCTCCATCTAAACCCTCTCGGTTGAGGCTACCCATGAATTGAAACTGGAATGGCATCTCTGGCATCAAATCGCACAGTAAATCACATATTCTAGAGACCCGGAAAAATGCAAATCACACAATTGCTTTTATTCCAGTATGTCATTTCACTCTTATGAAATTCCCCAGCCATGTCTCATGGAATGAATCAATTCTCCACAGCTCTAAAATCATGGCTCTAAAGGCTTCTGTAACACATACTCACTCATAATAGATAAACTGTGAGGGAGAAAAGCTTTTTTCTAAAGCACTTTGTCTCCCGTTGCCTCGAGCACAGATAGCATCTGTCCCTCTGAAACCAATTTCCAGGATATAAATAATATAATTTTCATTTTGTATCCCTTTTATTAGGTGGCTGACCTCCAGTTCCTAGAGGTTACCTAATTTCACCTCATGGAAACAAAGGGATTAAGTCCAGCAAAAGGGAAACAGCTGGACAGTTCCAGCTCTGTCAATACACCTATCAGCCGGCAGCATTTCTAACAATTGAATCAGTCAATGCTGCATGCTGTTATCTCTATTTGCCTTCTTATCCGTGGCAATAAGTGGAAGAGATGTTGTTTATATAGAACTAAGGGCTCCGTCTTTGCACAGTAGGCAGGGTATTTATTACTACAAATTTGAACTGGGATCTACGGCTGAGCCGGATAGCCAAGTGGGTAAGAACAATAATAATGGATAATAATGGACGCTAGCTTTCTTGCCAGGGATCAGGAGTACAAACCCCGGCTGAGACAAGTCAAGTCAATTTTATTTGTATAGCCCATTATCTCAAGTTACAAATTTCCCTCAGTGGAAGAGTCTCCAGTAAGAGTCTATGGTTTAGATGCCTACCTCTGTCGTTTGGACACTAAACAAGCAAGCCTCCTCTTAGATTACGTCGCTTTCAATAAAAGTGCCTGCTAAATTATATAGGAGGGCATTTACCCACACCACTATAACAAAGTGCATTGCTCTTTGGTGTACCACTTCACTATGGGCATCTTTACAGTATCCACCATTAAGCTCATGTATTAGGAGTATTAAGGTGAAAGACACATTTTGTTATACAGAAGTGTACTTACAGCAGTGAAAGGGCGGTAGGTTTTCCACCTGACACTGCCATTACAGGAAACTTAACAATTTCTGATTAATGGCCTAGAGAGCCTACCTGGCTGTGTTTTGATAAGTGTTAGTATAACACCCAAGGGTGTTATCACCTTGGCCATGGCTGGATGTTAAAAGGGAAATTAAAGGTTTTACTGCCATTAGCTCTGTGCCAACATTGTCCACTAGACATAAGGAAGAGGGAGCAATGCAAATGGTGAATAATGAAATCTTTGAGGTTTCAGAGGGCAAAGCCAATGATCCTTTCTGGTTTTTATAGGCTAGAAAAAAAACTTAGATAGATTTAACCCATAGAGAGAGAGCTATAAAGAGAGTTAAAATGAGATTCCGCTTCATTGTGCCACATTAAAGCTGCATGTGTGTGCGGTTCATGCAGCCACACATTGATTTTGAGGCATCAGTATTCACTTACCCTGCATCTACTTCGTAGCTTGGGTATAAATAAAGATCAAAACTAAGACAGCAAATCTGAGACATAATAACGGCTGTATTCAGACAGTAACCCTCATCAAGTGAACCACTTCTGGAAACATAACAATATTTACCAAACTGCTTAAAGTCATTATCAAATCTTACTGAGATAGTCAAGACATTTTTGGTCATGAATTTTATTTTTATTATGCACTTTGGATACAATGTCAATTATGTTTTGACTGCTCCAAACTCAAGCTGGCAGACAGAGAGAAGACCATTTCATTATCTCGGGAAAACATTGATATTCCCCTTGCTCACAGGATATGTGAATGACAGCGAACTTTCCTCGGTAGCAAGATAAGTGTGTTTTAGTAGTGTTTTTCCAGGCAGCTGGCTGGGGATATGGGATAATATCTTGAATAATTGATGTCTTTGTAACTCGGGCCCCAGCAGGGTCCTGATAGACATCAGTATTATTCAGATGTGCCAAGAATTGTGCACTGTTATTGTATGCTCCATGCATTTTATATGTACCTGTAATCAGGGGACTGTGAAAAGTATAAGGAAAAACAAGTGTGTGTGTGTGTGTGTGTGTGTGTGTGTATGCGAGTCAGGTTGAGTGCAGATTTCCTTTCATTTCATTGCTTTCTTTTCTTTTTCCCATAGTGATTGAGCATGACAATTTCTCCCTTTAAGTGCTCATATCGGTCTGCTTGGCCAGGCTGTGTGTGTATTCTTGCCTATGAAACCTTGTTAAGCTGGCGGTTTGCACATCTTTAGCAGTGCAACCACATGTATAGTAAAACGCAAGGGTGAGCTTGCCTCTAATAAGCCATCAGCTCAATGTGTGTGCAAATATCTCCCACTATCACGGCCAGACATGCTACTCACGTGCGCCCTTATCCTGCAACCTTCAAACAACTGAGAAGTGGCTTCTGAAGCAGTGGCATATAACCTTTGCTGTGACAAACAGGATGGTAGATGGTAGCTGGACAGATGGAAATTTCATCACCACTCTCTTCCATGCTACTCCATGCTACTCATTCCGTGCTCTCGAGAACTCATTCTCTAATGGTTTCTCTTAAGCTAGTTCAACCTAAGGTAGTAAGGTTCCATGTAAAGTTGAGATTAGGAAAAACTGATGTTGATGCCAAAATCAACAGAAAACTGATTTTTCCTCTTTTTCTTAGATATATCCAAAGTTTCTTCATATGCACTTATACATGAGTGCAGTTTGTAGAATTTCCATTGGTTTATCGTATTCTTTATGAGATCTCTCATCTCCTCATCCTAAACCACCTATATAATTGCCTTTACATCTATGCACATTGTACAGGCTCTTTCGTCTCTTTTTAAATATCCTGTTCTATCCCTTCCATACCTCCCAACTCCCTTTGCTGTACTCCCATCACAGTTGGATACACCATGAATGACTTGATATTTGAGTGGTTGTCCGACAACCCAGTACAGGTAGCTGATGACCTCACCCTTCCCCAATTTGTCCTGAAGGAAGAGAAGGATCTGGGCTACTGCACTAAATACTACAACACAGGTATATGAGGCACCCTGAGTTTGTATCTGAATTCCAGTTGAAATGTAAGGAGACCAAAGATGGCTTCATGTCTAAATTCAAAATTCTGTCATTACTTAGGAAGTTTTTCTACCCCCAAGAGAAGACAAAATAATTTTATTTTCTTCTTATGCAACCGCAGGGAAATTCACCTGCATCGAGGTGAAATTCCACCTGGAGCGTCAGATGGGTTACTACTTGATACAGATGTATATCCCTTCTCTCCTGATTGTCATCCTGTCTTGGGTCTCCTTCTGGATCAACATGGACGCTGCCCCTGCCCGAGTGGGCCTTGGAATAACCACGGTACTGACCATGACTACGCAGAGCTCAGGCTCCAGAGCCTCTTTGCCAAAGGTGGGTCTAGAGACCAAAAAACACAATTTATTAATTAATTAATTTTTTGCTTTTTTTTATTTGCTGTTGTAGAATGCCACCCACATAGATCCATGCTGACACGGTATGCCATGTTTTTCGATTATCAGCTTGGTACAAATACAGCTAGTCATTAACTTACGACCTATTCTGACCTATGGCCATCAGCACTTACGACCATATATATTTGTATGACTGACTGCACAAATCTGACCAGTTAATAGTGATTCTTCTCATTGTCTGCATTATCAAACACACACATCTGCTCTCAATCTTTCTCTCAGTGTCCTACTGGCTTTACGGTTACACACATTTTACAGTTTGCTTCTTTTTAATTTTACTATGAACCCCCCAAATTATCCAGCATAAGAGGAAGGTTATCACTTATGAATAAACCAACCAAGCAGGAAAGGAAGCTTATCGATTTTGACATACATTTAGTTGATCAAAGCAATATCAAAGTGGCAAAAAAGTGAATGCGATCTCACATGACCTTCAGTTATCCATTTGACGGTTTCTACCATCCTCGAGGATAAAGAACCAATATATGAAGCTGTGAAAGGTTCTGCCCCAATTAGATCAACTACAATACTGAAGCAATGACAAGGGTCCATCACTGAATTGGAGAAGCTACTGTAGGTGTGTATGGATGATCAGAAACAGAAAGATGCACCCGAACCCTTTATACAGTGCAGTCCAAGGCTAGAAGTCTGTGTACGACTATGAAAGAGTGGGCCTGTGAGGATGTCGACCGAGAATTTCAAGCTAGCACTAGTTAGTTTAAACAATTTCAAAGAAGATTCAATTTGCGTAACGTCAAGGTCACAGGAAACACAGCAAGTACTGATGAAGAAGGAACCCTTAAATTCACCGAGAGTTTCAACGAGAATAAATACTCAATATGGACAAAACTGGATTGCATTGGAAAAGGAAGCGTGATCGTATGTACAGATCAGTGACGTGTGATGAGGTTCATGGCCAGTGAAGCACTGACTCTTGCAGAGTCAGTCTTACAAATATATGAACCCATTGTCACACTTTAGACCAAAGGACAGGGAAAGCAGTAAAGGTGGGTTCTCATAGCACAGCTCATCCAGTCTTTTCGGATGTACCACTCCATTTGAAAACAGCGAGTTAATATCTCATAATTTGAAGCAAAACTTGTTGGACCAACATTGGTCTTCCATTATTGGTCACTTCACGTTTTAATTGAAAGTACAGTTTAGAGAAAATTTTAAGCTTAGATATAGAATCTTC
The DNA here is from genome assembly GCA_900302585.1 of Regalecus glesne. NCBI lineage: Eukaryota > Metazoa > Chordata > Actinopteri > Lampriformes > Regalecidae > Regalecus > Regalecus glesne. The sequence goes on from OMLC01042198.1 coordinate 9,916, forward strand.
CATTTTGCACTCAGACCAAAATGTAAAACACATCAGTGCCCTGTATTCATCTATCTACTTCCTCTGACACTGTGCTATCTGACACGTCGCTTTATATCTTGGAGCATGTTCACAACAGGGATTGGCTGAATTGAATAATTACATGGGTAAAATAATGACAGGCTAGGAAAATCCCAAATAGATGTTAAAGTTAATGTTAGTGATGATGTGAAAATGTGCAGTTCAGAAAGAAATCCAAGAGTTTGTACCATCACTGGCATGTTATTTCATGGCCTTTTTACTCCGCTTCCCCATATGTAACTGCATCCGTCAGCAGAGTGCAGCAGGGTCGAGCTAAGTTTCCACACAATGCTCACTCAGCAGGCATTCCTGATTTGTTTTGACATGTCTTTTCTTGAGAACAACCCCGGATGGTGCTCTCCTCGGGCGTTTGCTGTGACCTCTCCTGTGGGTCTGTATCAACTGCCAAGATCCTACTGAATCATTAGGATTCAGGGCAATCCCAAGCATGTAGGTCATTAGATGCCAGGGCTTAAAAATAGGCGTGTGAACATGCTTATAAGTGTGAACACCCCTCTCATTATTCCCGGTGGCCTCCATGACTGATATTGATAACTCAGTGACCTTGTCCTTCCCCAGGTGTCCTATGTAAAGGCCATTGACATATGGATGGCTGTTTGCTTGCTGTTTGTGTTTGCTGCCCTGCTGGAATATGCAGCAGTTAACTTCGTCTCAAGGCAACACAAGGAGTTCATCAGGCTGAGGAAGAAGCAGCGGCGGCAGAGAATAGTAAGTGTATAGCCCACCATGCACACACACACGCGCACACACACACAAACAGCTGCAGATTCATACTGTTTATGCTCATAAATGCACAACTGTATACACACTGATACATGGCATTCAGTCCAAGATGTGAGCGCTAGGAACACATGAACCCAACCGCAAACATACACAAACACATACGCACACAAGTCCTTGTCACTCCTTATAACGTTGACTTATGCCTCTTGCTATTGTGGGCTGCTGTATATTCAGGAACCAAAAACAGCAACATGCTACAGCAGGCTGTCATACTACATGAGGAAGATCGGCTCAATTCAGTTCAGCTCAGCTTGTTTCCATGGCGAGCTCTGACCTCCAAGGTTCATTCTCTGTCACTCCATTCTGCAGAGTTTGAATCTTTCCACCCATGGGAAAATGAACACTGATAACCAGCAAGGACTCTGGTTAGGGTCCGGCCATTTGTGGGAGAAAACTAGACCGAGTCAAAAATCAAAGTCGTAACTCCTTTCCGGTAAATCTATAGAGGTATTCCTCTGAACAAACTTTTAACATCAAAAATCCCTGTTTTTATTCAAAGGAAGGTGGCCTTCCTCACAAATTGTACCTTTTTCATGTTTGTCATTCTGAAGCTGCATTTTCCAGCCAAACATGGCCATACAGAACATATAGACAAGCATTTATGGAGAGATTTAAGCTCTCTTGTGAAAAATTCGTCTTGTGAAAGTGACAAAAAGAGACTTGGACATTCTAGTAAACAGTTCTCAGACAGACAGCACAGCTTCCCCAGACTTATGGCAAAGCTCACATTGTCCAGGCAGACAGATCCGGCAGATTTACTGGACTGCTGTGTCTGAATCAATGAGGGAAGTGAAAATGATAGTCCGTAGGGGAAAGGACTGCCTCTGTCCACATCAGTTGCACATTTACTCCCACTGAAGAGTTTAGGTTGCAAACTATCAATCTGTGAGGTATTGACACACATCCAGATGTGTTTGTTCTACTAGAGAGAGACGTTGGAAATCTGATGGAGCGTACACATGCCAGACTGACCAGGTTCAATCAATACACCTTCTCAGCCCTTTGCCTTTGCTTTGAAAATGCCCGAGAAAGCTCAGTGTCCGCTCCGAACCGCAACAATGTGTATGTAAGCAAAGCTTCTAGAATCAAGGAACCAAGATCTATGCTCCCGTTTTATGGTGTAGAAATTCCTTTAACTGGCTCCTTGAGGATATTTTGACTTTGATTCCAAAGCTTATTCCTCAAGTTATTGGCGTGGATGATGCATTATCACACTCTCACAACTCTTTTCTTGAGCAAATCTCTAACTTGAAAGCTAAGTAGCTCAGCCTGTCTCTATGAAACTCTGCACCAACATTTTTTTATGAATTTCTGGCCAGCATCTTTAATCACTTTATTTTTGGCCTGGCACAGGTAGGGTGCTCAGTCCGAAAGAAGAGAACAGGATTATTTCTCCGAGCAAGGAGAGCAAGTACAGGAGCACTTAAATTCAACACCAACAGCAGTTTTTCAAAGGGGCCTTCATATCAAAGTCCAGGGGGGTTGTTCCCCTATGTCAGCTAACAAAAATAAGATGACCATAAATGTTATTTCAATTTGTCTACCTTCCTTTCCAATGGAGATGTTTGCTGGTCAGCCTGGGAGTGTCGAGTCGCTGCGGAAAGTGAATGATATCCCCTGTAACAACTCAACCTACGCAACCCTGAGTCAGCAATGCTGCGCCTGTGCCAGGGTAAAGCTGAATCCTGTGTCAACCCCAACTTTCGAACCCTATTCCTCTTACCTTTATGCTCCCAAACAGACTGTGTCCTAATGAAACTTCCACTTCAAATCTGAGTCTGTCCTGCCATCTAATCCTCTCCGCCTACAATGTGCTTGCCTTGCTTTGTTGCTAACCCTTCTTTGACCCCTCCTTGATGCACAAACTTGCAACTCCTGCCTTTTGTTCCTCCTCTCTCCATGGGTCCTGGTCTCTGAGGCTAATTTAAAGTCAAGCGTCCATTTGTGTTTATAGCTCCTTGTATTCTCTCCTTTAGCTGTCATCACTTTGTGGTCAAATCCGTTTCAAGTTCACAGTTATGTCAAGGATGGCATAGCTTCGTTTGGATTTTTCTTCAGGACACGCTTCACAAATTTCAGCACGCACTGAACCCACAGCAAACGACAAAGGTTTCATTTGCTTTTCCCCCCGAGTTGCTCCTTTGTTCTAAAGTGTTACTTTCTGTTTACAGACTAATAAATGAGAGTTGATTAATAGGTTGCCAAAATAAGTCTCATAGCTTGACCAAACAGATTATCATTGACTTCTTGGAAAGCAAACCCATCTTTAAAGCAAGGTGATGCACAGCAAAAAAAACACATTGTGAAGATCAGAGGCAACAACTTAACACAAACCACAAAGTACAACAACATGCACAACCACTATTTATGTGTCACATGGGCTTGGAGTATGGAGCAGGGATGATGAGTACCTATTATCTGCAGAGGAACACACCATTACACTTTAGCGCATGATGTAGTGTTTTGTTTAAGCAGGAATAGAGAAGATAATTAAGCTGTGCTAGAAGCACTAAATCTTCTTATCCCCTATTGCTGTATGGTGCAATTTGTCATCAGGGCAACCGATTACATGGTTAGTCCCTGTAAAGTTCATCCAGCCACCAGAGGAAGACAGATATGGGAGTCATCTAATAATTTAGGATGTACATGTTCATGATGGAGTGTATGAGCACTGTACAAGAGTCCTGGATATTGTAGGAATGAGCACCAGGTTGTGGATACAGTTGTGCAGCACAGAATTAACACACTTTCCCAATTCTTTGCCTCTCTTCCTCTCAAACTTTAAATCTACGTAGTTGTGCCATGCTTCTTTCAAGTCTTGTAGCAAGATCTTTTGTGAATTTGCGGTCCAAATATTGTTAGACAGGTATTTAGCAGCAAATGGCCTTAGACAGAAAATGGTAGTATTTCACTGTTAGGTCAGTCCAGCACCAAGATGTGAAATGTCAGGGTCAATGAGTGACACGGAGAGAGGCAGAGACAGAGAGATGAGGTCAGTGCACTTAGGGCACCTCACGCTGACTACTAATCACCCAATTTAGATCCCACATCTCCTCTTTCCCCTGCCCAAGTGAATCTCTCATCATGTCAAAGGACTGTCAGAGTTAAGCTACGTGTCTATTAATATTCTCTTCAGAGGGAGGGAATAGGGACTTTTATTCACTGTTGAAAAGTAACCCGCCATCCATCACGCAGGAGGCCTAAATCAAGACTTGGGGTTTTTGGGGGAGGGGCTTATTTTTTTTAGGTTGTGATTTTCATTAATGGGCAATTTGAAAGGTTTGATATTCTATGACCTAAAAGAAAGTGTGTGTGTGTGTGTGTGTGTGTGTGTGTGTGTGTGTGTGTGTGTGTGTGTGTGTTACAGGCAACTGGGGTCTGAAGTAGAGACGGGGGGTGTTTGAGAAGGGGGCTGGAATGATCAAACACAGTGAAAGAAGAAGAAGCTTTATTCATGTCTCACTGTCCATGCACACACAGCAACATGTGTCCTCATGTGTCATCTGACCCCTCCCATTGCACAGGAGCAGTGAGCAGCTGCAGCACCCGGGGAGCAGTTAGGGGTTCAGTGTTTTTTTCCTCAAGGACACCTCAACATAGTTTCTGCTGAGGCCAGGATTGAACCGCCAATTCTCTGATTACTAGACAACCGCCCTAGCTCCTGAGTTATGCTGCCCCTGGAAGAATAGTAAAAAGAGCACCAGAGGACATTTAGGAGATTTTTCTTCAGTGTTAAGCTCCTTGAATTGATGGAGGAACAGCTCGACCCCCAGATTCTACCTCCATCCTCCTGCAGTAAAGCTCTTCATCTCCCACCGTAGTCCCCAGGATACTGGTTATCTGTGTTAGGCTGCCAGCCAGTGGTCAGTTGAGGAACTACGTGAGAGAGGCACTCCGGTGTTCCTGCATCCTTTTCGTAGTTCATGAACGACACATGGCGTGGACTTCATGCATGTCCACACCATTTTGATGGATTGACGTTCCAAATCTGCATGAAATGAGCAAAACAGCATAGCTCAGGAGATAGGGTGGCCCTCTGGTAATCAGAGGGTAGGTGGTTCGATCCCCTGCCCCTGGAGAAACCGTGTCGAAGTGTCCTTGAGCGAGACAGTGTCTCCCCTCCCAACTGGAGTTGCAGGGTTAGGTTGATCAATAGGAAGGGTCAGGTGCAGAGGACACGTTCCACTGGCCTTGCTCATGTGGCCAATCAATCAATCAATCAGTCAGTCTGTGGGTTGTCAAAGTGCCCTGAATGTGTGTGTGCCCGGCCCAGCAACCCTGAGCCTGGGTCAGAATATTATTTATATGTTATTTAAGGTCATGTCCAGCTTCGTTGCAAATCTTCATCATGAGCAGAATACAAAAACTCCACCTTGCTCCAGACAAAGGTGTCTGATCCACAGAGTGACTGGTTCACATGTCTCTGGCTGCTGTGCCCTCCCAACAGCAGGCCACTGCTGGTGTGTTCAGTCTGTCCAGCAGCACCACCATGTGAGCCGGAGCTTCACCTACAGCAGCTGTAAACGTGTCACATGACACAGAAACAAGCTCCGACTGCAGCCCCAGACATGCACGGAGAACAGGCTTTGGGCGGACTCAGACTCAGGCCGTCTGTCCCCATGTCCCCTCTGAGGTTTAATGGTCCGGTGGCTAAAACGCCACCTTGTAACGAGACAGCTGAGCACCCCTGGACAGCTGCACAGGTCAAAGGGTAAAAAAGGGTGTAGAAGCAGGTTGGGCCTCAGGAAGCACCTCGTTCTCTCTCCCTGCACCTGTCTCAGCTGTGGAGATGCATGTTATAGGCAGCAGTGAGCCCCGAGTCTGGCCCAGTGCCGCATGGCTGCCCCCCCCCACACACACACTTCTTGATCTGACAGCCTCAACTCGGGCCATGAGGAGTCCACAGACAGACAGACACAGAGAGAGGGACAGACAGAGAGACACAGAGCGAGGGACAGACAGAGAGAGAGACAGACAGCATGTTTGTAGGTAGTTGATGAGAGACACTACATGAGAGAGTCTGTGTGTCCCCAACAGGAGAGAAAACTTGAACCTGGTGTCTTGTGAGGACACTGTGTGGGTCTCCCATGAGGAGGAGGGTCTGTTTTCAGGTGAGGACCTGGGTTTAGGTTGAAGATTAGAGAGTCAAGATGGTTTCTGTTGTCTGTTCAAAGCCCCTCTGTCGTTCCATCGGCCCCTCCCCCTCCAACACCTGAAGGCAATGTGCCGATACTGCCCCTACTTCCTGCATCTCAACCTTTCTGCAGCAGATTCGGAGGATATTCTGCTCAGGCCCATGCAGACGCCCCCTGCAGGCCAGGGTGAGGCTCAGTGGAGGTGTGCATTCAGGTCGTACTTCTCACAGAACTTGTCGGTGATGGGGATGCACGTCAGGTACTCGCACCAGTCGCACTTGATGGGGTAGACGTAGAACAGGACAGCCAGGGCGGAGAGCAGGCCCAGGAACACCAGCAGGAATATGCAGATCTGGAGCCGCTTACGGTACATGTCAGAGCGTCCGAAGCTGGGGAGGAGAGGCACATGGGACATGGTGGACAGGATTTGATAACATGGCTTTTGTTGTATTAGGGCTATGAACAGCAAGGCTGCTGGAGTCCTCCTCAGAGTCCTGTCAGGAGTCCTGTCAGCAGCCCTGTCAGGAGGGAGGCCCCACACAACCTCCAACCAGCTCACCTGATGTAGGGCAGGAAGGCGAAGGAGAGGAGGAACCCAGAGACGAAGCCGCAGACGTGGGCAAAGTTGTCAATCCAGGGCAGCAGGCCGAAGGAGAAGAGGAAGAGAGCGATGGCCAGCAGCTTGGCAAAGGCTCTCCACGGCCGCTCCAGGATCTGCCAGCTCTGGAACAGCTCCACAAACAGGCAGGCCAGGATGCCGAACTGGCTGCCTGCTGGTCCCACCTGGGAGGGATGTACAGAAGAGGGGCGGAGTCAGAGACGGAGGAACTCATGAGGGGGCAGAGACAGAGGAGGGACGAGGCTCATGGGCTCAGAGAAGGAGAAAGAGAGATGAGACGACAGACAGAGTCCTCGTCAGTCACAGCGGTTGGTCTACGTGTTCAGCACAGTTTCAGCAGTCGTCCAGCCAGCCCAGCAGGACTGGGACAGCAGATGCTGGGATGCTATGGAGCCTAACCTCTGCTCTGTAGGGCAGGAAGATGGACGAGGCCAGGTTCCCGGCGATCCCACTGATGATGTAGATGATGGAGATCCTCAACCAGCCAGTCAGCTTCTCCAAGTCCCTCAGCACGGTCATCTGGAACAGAACTGAGACCAGGCAGTGCAGGACCCTGTGGGGAGGACAGAGACAGGGATGTGGAGCTCCCATCATGGGCCAGAACATGTATTCCTGCACCCCCAGAGACCCCCCTCAGCCCTCACGTGGCCTGGTGACCTCACACAGCAGAGGCTGGTGATGCTCTGGTGGGGTGAGGAGACTGAGAGATAACTGAGGCCTGGGAAAAGAGGGAGGGACAGGACGACAGCAGGAGGAGGACCGTTACCCAGCATGGAGGAAGAGAGACAGCCAGAGGCGGTAGAACTGGTCAGGAATCTCCGGGTTGAGGAAAGGCAGCAGGCCACACACGTCATCCATACAGGCCACCTGGTGGCGAGGCAGACAGACAGATAGAGAGAGACAGGCACAGAGACACAGAGAGAGGGAGACAGGGTCAGAGAGGTCACATAGACAGAGAGCAGCAGGGAGGAGTCTCAGGCCTGGTGTCTGTATGTGTGCTGCATGATGTAATGGTGGTCGTCCACCAGCCACCTCCTCTCTCTCAGTGTGTTGACCTGCATCCTGTGTGTGTACCTGTGAGCAGAGGGTGGCCTCCTCGTGGAAGTAGCCCCTCATGAAGTCACAGTACTCTCTGGAGGTGATCTCACACCTAGAACACACAAGGCCTCATCAGCACCACCCTCCACCAGCCACAGACAGGGCAGACAGACAGACACGGGAGCTGAGGGGTCAACGCTCACAGAGCAGCCACGCCCCTCAATCCAGCAGAGGAGCGCCCGCCGCGGAAAGAGGGAGAGCCCGGTCAAGTCTTATACTGAGAGACACGTCTCATCCCCCAAGATGTCTCCTGTGTGAGTGGTGAGACGTGTCTCTTGTGGCCATGAAACTGACTGTCCACCACTCGGGCTGAAGGGTCGCTGGCCACCTGCAGCACACGCAGGACGTCTGCAGCCTCTCTTCTACTCTGCCAGAGGAACCCGAGGAAATCCTCTGGCTTGAAACCCACCATTCAACCCCAGAGCAGCTTCAGCCTCAAGCATGTGAGGGTGTGAAGAAGTGGTTCAGGCTCCATTCCCATGTCCGTCCCGCTCGGAGGCAATGCAGCAAGCGTCTTACCGGCCCTTTGTTCCGATGCAGCAGGGTCTGCCTGTGATGGCACAGTCCACGTGAGGCAGGCTGGTGTGGTTCCCAGAGTCGTACCTTGTACACACCTGCAGGTCAGAACCAGAACCAGAATCAGTTCACTTCCCTACCAGGAATGGACCTGGACAACTGCTCTGACGGAGCAGCTGAACTAGTGACGAGAACACACACACTGAGGCTGTGTGTGAAGACTGGATACCAGTCTACTTATAGACACTTTGAGGCAAACACATAGCCATCCATCCATCCATCCATCCATCCATCCATCCATCCATCCATCCATCCATCATCAACTGCTTCTCTGAGGCGGGGTCACAGATCTGCTGGATCTCCCAGCACTGATTGGTAGGAAGGTAGAGAACCCCCCTGGACAGGTCACCACTCCATCTCAGGGCCTGCTTGGAGGATTAAGGATGGATTCCCTTCCTTACACCCTATGGTGGGTTTGAACCTGCGGCCTCTGGCTCAAACAGTCAACAACACTGAGAGGTGTTTCCTCCGTCTGGCTGTGGGCAGATGGAGGCAGTGTTCTCTCAGTGGACTGGTCTCAGTGGGAACTCCCCATTACAGCTCTCACTTGTCTTTGGCATTACTCAATAACTGTTCTGAGGCAGCCTGACCTCACATCACTTGACCTTTAACCTTTCCAGCTCAGCTGAGTGGAGGAGTCCCTTTTGTGACATCCTCTAGATATAAGATAAGATGCTCCCTTATTGGAGCTCTTCAGTCATTCCAGCTTAGCTGGGCTTGGTGTCAGGAGGCCTCCAGAGTGCTGCTGCATGGAAGAGCGTCACTGGGGCCATGAGCTAGCCTGTACGTACCGGCCACTTGGTGATGTCGTCAGGCCACTCGTGAGGGGGCACTGAAGCTGGCTCCTGACAGATTCTACAAGACACAAACAGACAGAGACTGAACGAGAGGTCACTCAGGTCATCCAGGGTTACCGCTGTGGATCAGGGTGTGTCCTGACCAGCTAGCCTGAACATCATCTGTCTATAGTTCATCATCATCATCACCACCATCATCACCATCACCACCATCATCACCATCACCTGGGGTCCTGGTGGCAGACGGAGCCGTGCTGGCGGAGCTTGCCGTTCAGGTGCGGAGCACTGGGATGATGAGGCCACTTGACCCACATGGCCAGCGTCATCTGCAGGAGACAGACCACAGTCAGCAGAAGTCTCATTTACTCTCAATAGGAGCAGCCTCTGTTGGCCTGTCAGGAGCCATCACACCACTACACAGTGTAACCCGTGAGGGTCCCAGAGGGAGACACCGGGTGAGCACAGCTGTACACGCAGTCCGGTGACCCTGTGGCCCTGTGAGCTGCGTGTCCCTGAGACTGACCGAGCACTCCTCCTGAGACGTCTGCAGACATCCCGAGCGGTCGTTCCTCACGCAGCAGCCTGAGTTTCTCTCTCTTGCCTTCTTCTCCTGGATCAGCTCGTAGACCTCCTTGTCCTGACGCATGCAGGGGGAGAACTTGGCTCCAAGGTGGATCAGCGCCTCCTGTAGGATAGGAAGACAACAGAGTTTTAAAAAGCGTTGCTTTCGACCCTCTGGCTGTGGAGCAGAGTGAGAGCAGCCTGAGTGAGACCCGCCGGAGGACCACAACCTTACAAAGAACAGCAACACCATTTAGACAAGCAGGCCTCCAACATGGGGATGAGGACCCAACCTGCAGTTTGCAGAGCATGCTGGACACGTGACCAGATGAGGAATGAGGGTCAGAGTGAGAGGGAGTACTCACTGAGCTTGGTCCCACCCAGAAGTTCTCTTGCTGCACAAACTTGACGTTCTCATAAACTCCTTTGTTCCTCAGCACCTGAGAAGGAAAACAGGACAGTAGATTATGGAGGCCAACCAGAGCAGTGTGAGCACGGTCAACAAGCCAGGGCCAGCCTGAGAGGTGGGAAGTCAATGAGGCTTACAGAGTCGACAATTTCATGCTGTGAGAAGCCCACAGGGACGATGCCGTGGATGCTGACCGCCAGGGTGGTGATGAGCAGATGGACGAAGGTGATCCAGTAGCTGAAGAAAGGCCTGAGCAAACAGAAACACAAAGCCAGTCTCCATTTGTCTGCCCCCTGCTGTTCTCAGAGACTCTACATATGCTGTCAGGGTGGGGTGGGGTGACACGGTGGGGTTTTAGGCCTGACTGGACATCATCCTTATTGACACGCCTCTACAAGACTCTAGGTCAGCTCATGTGCGCGGGGTTTGAGGATTTTTCACAAGAGAAAACTGGTTTCCACCTTCCCTGTGTCCCCTACATGATCTCCACAGCTCTGGCAGAGTGAAGGACACGTGCATGCTCGAGTGAGGCCACCTCTCTTTGTCCCAGCTGAGCTGCCTACCTGTGATCATCCATATCCTCAATCTGTCTTCGGACGACGCTGTCGATTCGTTTGCGGTATGTCCGGTTGGTGAGACGGCCGACTATGCCCAGCCCGTACGGCCTCTTCTCCCGAGCAAACAGCTTCTTGACGGGAACCGTGATCCGGTGACCGCGCTGCTGATACCCGCTAACGCTCACCACCTCCTGTCGTAGACGTACCCTGGGATGCACCAGAAAGGTGTCTTTAGCCTTCCGCCAGCCTCGCTCTGAAGGCCTGTATGGAGGAGAGGGAGCAGGGTTAGCATAGACCTGCACGGAGGAGAGGGAGCAGGGTTAGCATAGACCTGCATGGAGGAGAGGGAGCAGGGTTAGCATAGACCTGCATGGAGGAGAGGGAGCAGGGTTAGCATAGACCTGTATGGAGGAGAGGGAGCAGGGTTAGCATAGACCTGCATGGAGGAGAGAGAGCAGGGTTAGCATAGACCTGCGTAGAGCAGAGGGAGCAGGGTTAGCATAGACCTGCATGGAGGAGAGGGAGCAGGGTTAGCATAGACCTGCATGGAGGAGAGGGAGCAGGGTTAGCATAGACCTGCATGGAGGAGAGAGAGCAGGGTTAGCATAGACCTGCACGGAGGAGAGAGAGCAGGGTTAGCATAGACCTGCGTAGAGCAGAGGGAGCAGGGTTAGCATAGACCTGCATGGAGGAGAGGGAGCATGATGAGAAGGAAACACATCTCTACACCCAGAGCAGTGGAATCAAGTGGATTGAGACCAGTGAGCAGTTGAGAGCTCCATATATGCACATGTGAACGTGAACCTACAACAGGAGGTGACTCCTCTCCAGCTCATTCTTATCCAGTGCACTTCCTGTGAGGTCAGCATCGCGCGCCTGAGGATCAAGCCCCGCCTCTTTGATGGCAGCCTCAGACGGCGTCTCAAACACCTCATCAGCATAGCTGGACAAGTCGTCCTGCAGCCCCTCCTGCAGAGAGGAAGTGGGAGTTACAGAGGGTTTAAAACAGGAGGCTGTGGTCCTGCGTGGTCGTGCGTGGCTCAGGGAGTCAGATGGCCATCCAGCATCAGTTTCCACTGGACCCAGCCAGTCTGCACGTGTGTGAGCGTGTGGCGTTGTGTTGTGTATGCAGGAGATCCCCTCCATCTAAAACAACTGGTTTTGATGAGCAACACACACGGGATGAGTCTACCTGAGGCTCGGGCAGGGAGAGTCTCACTCTTCACATTTACGGGCACAGAACACGCTAGGTTCTGGTTCTTGAGTATTTCTACTAGACTCCCTCAGTCTGCCTCCTGTCAGACTGGGGGCCGGGACCAGACCCACAGCTCGAACCCAAGATCTTCTCACTGAGAGACAACAGTAGTATCCACTGGGTCACCTGGTTAAATGCACTGTTGTCTCACAGCAAGAAGGTCCTGGGCTCAAATCCCAGCCCTTCACAGCTCCTTTCTGTGTGGAGTCTGTTCTCCCTGTGGGTTTCCTCCCATCGTCAGAAAGACATCATTAATACTCCTGCCTGTGCCCCTGAGCAAGGCAAAGACACAAAGAACTGGAGCTGGTCCCTGGATGCTGCAGAGCATATTTCATGGTATGTACATTGACAAATGAATTGGCTTTTATTTTCATGTCATATGCCATGTCTAATCTGTC
>OMLC01042199.1:0-27522 GCA_900302585.1 Regalecus glesne
CAAAAACGGTATTAAGACAAGATAACTGCTGCCTATTCTGCTTGGTCACCAGCAGATCTAGCTCAAAAATATTTTCAGGTTTGAGTACATGAATAGTTCTGAGTGTTTTGTTTAATGGTCTTGAAGCAGTAGATAAGGAGGCTTTGCAATCGAAGAATACAAAAATTTACAATGTTTAGAAACAAAAAGGAAACTATAATTTAGTATGCTTATCTGGAAGTGAAACCTTTTTTTACTTTTAGAATCCCTTATCAGTCCCTCAAGGGAAAATTTGGATATCTCTGCCTTACAACCCATCATATTGTATAGGAGCAGTGAGCCGCCAACATATGGCGATTGGGGATTAGTTAGGGGTTCAGTATCTTGCTCAAGGACATCCCAACACGCTTTTCTACAGGACTGGGGATCGAACCTGCAACCTTCCGATTGCCAGACGACCACTCTACCCACTCTATGCTGCCCCTATAATGCCATTTGAGCTGTGCTCATTTGGTAAACAGAAACTCTCTTCTAAATCCAGTTTTGAGTTAAATCAAATCAAACTATTGCTGTTTTCTGGCAAATTATTTCTATCTAGATAAAACAAAATGTACTACGAATAGTGTAAGTAAAGAACAGTAAAATATAGAAACTGATACGATTAAAATTGACAACTGAATATAAAGAGATTAAAATGAATCTGTAAATAAAGTTAATTCATCAAGAGTCATCAAGATACATGGAGGGAAAAATAGAAAGTTAGTGATCTGATGAAAACCACAAGTTATAGTAATCAATCATTACTGACTGAAAGATTTTCAAAACTGTGATTTCAAGGGTTGATTAAATTGATTCAATCACCTGCTGTATGATATTTTTAAAACTAGAAAGTGTTTGTATCGGGAAGGGCATCCAACATTTTTTTACCATGATGCAGATCGACAAGACCATACTGGATAAGTTAAAGCCATCACATACACGGTAACAATGGAAACTATAAAATCTTCTGTGGTGACCACTGAAGAACAGGAAATGAGCTGAATGAAGAAGAGGAAGAGACAGGAGAAGACATACCTGGTGGAGAGTCAGACAGACCGTCTTGGCACTCTGTACTGGGCTGATGAGCCTGCTTTTGCTTAGAGTCTCTTTGATAATGTCACCAAAGTCTTTGTAGAACTAGAGAAAACATAACTTCTGATTCAAAAATTACCCCATTCTGTTCACATCACACACAAACTTCTGGACAATTCTAGAAATGTTTTTTTTTTCTGCACTTGGGTAAATCACTCCAGATAAAGTGTCACCTGGATATCTAAAGTGTTAAATGAAAACTAATTTGTTCAACGATATTCATACTGTGGGGTAATGTTTCCCAATTGTGTAGACCCTGGCTTCAATTTTCACCTACTGCGCAAATGTAAGCAAGATACCCGATTCCACATTTTTTAGCATCTTTATTGAGAGTGAATGGTGTTGCGTGGTTTATTCTTATAAAATCAATTCAACCCATCCATACTCCACCAACCCCTTTCTCCTGCCTTCACCTTGCTGTAGTGTTTGAACAAGTCACTGGCAGAACTGAGGTCTAGTACTCCGTAGATAACCAGCTTACAGTAGCCGGCCAGCTGGATTCGCTTCTTTTGAAGAACAGCGATTTTCACTTCTTCCTCCTGCTCTGTACCTGGAGGCAGGGGAAATAAGAGAGCAATAGTGAATTGTGAAATTATATTCAGGAGAAGTGGAATCCCCCCCAAAATGGAGGTATTGCTCAGGTGTAAAATAAGTACTCAAAGCAAGAGATGTGCAGCATCTTAGCAAAAAAATGGCTGTCTTCAGTAAGAATGGGCATTTTTTTTGTCTGTTTTACCAAATATGAAAACAGAATTCCTACAAAACAAAGAACCATGTCCCTTGTCTCAGCTGTAGTGTCTCATTGGTCAAGTTATGCAGGTTTGGATTACTGTAGTTCATTTTTTGAGTTGTAAAAATCTCTAATTTGGGGGAAATATCCTTTTCTAAGCTTTATAACAATTCATATTTGACATTCTATGGAGTGTTTTTTTCCCATTAGTTTTCAGAAGTACCATCAGTTTTTAAAATATTTTTCAAAAACAGCAAGTATAAGAGGCTTAATTGTCTTTTTTCAAAATCGCATATTTCTACTTTCAAGGTAGAACTCCACTTGTGAAAGGGTTAAGGGGATTTCAGACAATATGAGGGGGCATACCTGCAAACTCATCCTCCTCAGGGTCATTGAAGATAAAGTCCAGGACAAAGGAAGCCAACTCAAAACGCATGGAATCAGAGGGCGCGTTGGCTAGCGAGCGGAGGGCAGGGTCAGAGCGAACTGAACCTGTGCTGTACAGCAACAGCAAGTCACACAAAAGCTGAAATGCCTGAAAAAACAAGACGCACAAAAGACAATGCAAACATGTAAACAAACTAGTATGATTTTAAAAAGGAGAATACACATTGCTTTAAGGACACAAAAATTATATGCTACACATCTAAGCTACTTCTTTATTATAGTTATTTGCTTATTGACCCTTTTCTAAGATAGGTTTGCAAACTGGTATGCGCTAATGAAAAATGTGTGAAGGCCCCAAAGATGAAGGATATTAGGATCACAAGTCTGGAAACACACCCAAGACATTTGCTATATTGAACTTTGAGTCAATACAAAAGGTTGTCTGAGGTTTGTTTCCTCTAAAGATTATACGAGATGTTCATATGAGAAGATAGGTCCTCCCTGTTCTCCATCGACAAGAAAGATAGAGAGTTGGAATGTTGGAAGAATTCTCACTGTCTGGCCCTCCCCCACATAGACACAGAAATTAGTCTTAGAAGGATCCCCAGCTAACTTGACAAAAAAAAGGAGAATACAATGAAGATCAAACAATTAAGATTATAGATTATGTATATGTGCAAAAGTACAAGTCTAGAGCTAGAAGAGGCACGGTGAGACTAAGATACATAAAGTCATGAACACAATTCTAAATACTGCAAAGAATTTGCCTAGAATGTCAAGTCCCAAACAAAATACGGCTACACTTGACTGATGTAGTAGATAATGCCAAGATATTGAAACTCTAACCTGATCTCTAATCTCAGCCTGGCCTAGAGACAGGCAATGCCGACACACACTGCAGAACGAACTCATCTCCTTCTTCAGAGACTTTAGCTGAAACTGAAAGTTGAGGGCATGAGAGAGATGAGGGAAGGGGTGGAAGATAATTGTGAAAAATGTCACCATGTGTCAAACTGTTTGCATTTAAATTGGAAGAAAACGAATAGGATTGTCAATTTAGCCTCATGGAGCTTTCAGAAAAATGTTAGTATAAAAAAAATGAACATAAACATTGTGCTACATTTTCTAAAACCTTAATATTACATCTTCTTTGGATGATCAGTTTGCTATTATTCCCATCCATTTCACAAAAGGCTAACTTTATGCATTGTACTATTGCCACTCCCTGACTAAATTGGGTGATTTGAGTTTTCATCATTCTTGCTTCATTTTGAGCATTCCCATGTTTTCTTTTTCTAAGCCAAAAATACTTCTATTCATTTTTGAGACATATTGGTTAGCATATCATCTTATATTCAAATTCAAAGTGACAGGCCAACAAAAAACTAAAGTCATTATTGCTTATGTTGCTGTGATGCATACTCAATAATCAAAGTAAGGAAATCACAAAAATGTAAATCAGTTCAACTGGACATATTTTATTGAGAGAAACGTTTCATCATTCCTACAGGGGACATCTTCAGTCTGAGATGACTGCAGGTATCCCCACCCTTACAAACAATTGACAATGTCCCCATCAACACAGCAGTCAGGGGATGGAAAGAAATCCTACAGTAAACAGACCCGCGTTAAAATAAGATGTTACTTTATTGGTCCCACGAGGGGAAATTTGTAAATATCTGGTAAAAAAAAAATCCTCATTCGATTTTTTTTCATGAATGCGTCTCCTGATGCACTTACATTTTATATTCAGAAAGCCAACTCATCCCTCCATTCAATCTAGTCATTTAACCGTTCCAATTATTTTTTTCCTGGATGGTTGAGTGAAAACATAGCTGTTAAGCTAAGCTCACCACCACATCACCTTGGTATAACAGCCCTTCTTTCAATGCAGTTGTAAGCCTCTGCTTCCACCACAGCACTTCCACCACATATTTCATGAAAGTGGTACTGGTATTTGAGACTAGTAAGTAAGACATCTAGCAGGGACATTTCCAAATGTAAGAAGAATACCTCAGTAAATGTAGAGTTGGCCACATTTACCCTTCTCCAGAGCAGGTGGAAGGCAGCACACTTCAAGGCAGGCACCATGAACTAAATTTACACCAGAAGAGATCAATCAGTTTCTTGTTTTGAAACTTCAATTTGGATTTGAGACCGGTTGCCCAGGTCTGTATGTCAGGGAAAGGAAAATTAATTTTCTTACTATCCATTATGGTATATGAATGAAAAACATTTAGATTTGATCAGACTTTTTACAGGCCAAAATGGAAATCTGAATACCACAAATGTTCCATGAACATCATAAATTGGTGCAATACATATCCCCTCCTATTACAGTAGCTGGGGGGAATATAGTTTTGGTTCATTAAAATTAAAGCTTATAGTAAGCAATTTTTTAACATTTCAGCATATTGTTATTCAAGTCATTCGAGTGAGAATCAACTTTCTTAACTTCGTCTTAACTTTGCATTTATCCTTAAGATAACCTAGCCTTGGATAGAATATTTTAGCTATGGGTCATGTCAGAGAGAGGGATCATATACATGCAAATATGCATGTATATGATCAATTCATATCCACTATGCCCCACCAGTCTCTTGTGTTTGTAACCCTGAAAAAATAACAAAAATAACTTAAAATGGCTGCTTTACGTTAACCATATTAATAATAAGAGATTTGCCGAATTATATATTTCTAAATTGAAATGATCAATTATAATACAAGTCTCACAAGTCTCACTTTGACATTTCCTGGTTGCATATGAGTATAAGAGGATGAAGGGTGATGTGAAGGTCATTTGGGGGGAGGGGCTTAGCAGAGTGCTATGAAGAAGCAGATAGAGGCGGAAGGTTTTGCATTAGAATGTTTATGTTACCTTCTGCAGCTTTAACCAGCCCTTGACTATGGGATATTAATATTTCAGTGAGCAGTAATTTATTTCACTATTTTTTTCTGATGATAAATTCTCTTTTTACATGCTCCACCCCTCCTATGGAAAGTCAGAAAAAGCAGTGATACTAAAGGTGGTAGGGATGTAGTGTCTTGCTAAAGAAATATGGATTCTGACACAATGACCCAAACATGCATTCCACAAATGAAGATTAGTTTCTCTATTGTGTTTGTGTATGAGCAAACAGGCAAATACCTCTTTGTCAATATCTCTGGACTCCACACCTCTCTTCAGCAGCTGAAGGCAGGGGTCAAACAATTCCCAGTTTGTCAGGTCCTTGGCACTGGAAACCCCCCCCACCAAAAAAAGACACTTTTGTGTGCAGAATTGTTTCTACCGCATGCATAAATAAATGCACAAATGATTTCTTACCTGCTAAAAGCTGCAATCCTTTTAAAAGCAATGGCTGTACTGTACATGTCATCTTCATCAGCAGCCCCCTAAATAGAAAAAAATATACTTAAAGGTATCAGGTTCCTGAGTACATCTCTGCAGAAGACAGAGGGCCGGACAAACTGACTTTTTTAAAAATTCTACGACACGTCCACAATCAGGGAGCTTAAAATGCCACCGCACAGATTGCACTATTAAGAAACAAATTTCAGTAGCCAGAACCTCCAATGGTCTGGTGGCCTCTTGGTTGAAAAACACTAAAACTGCCACACTGATAAGATATTTTAATATAATCACGTAGTTCTATGAAATTTTATTTAAGAAAATAAGTGTACACAGTAATGGCGCTGCTCTACAACTCTCAGCACATGTGTATCATCCGTTTCAAGATTCATATGTTTATTGTCACTCCCATTGTTCAAGTACAATCATGTGAAATTCTTAGGCTGGGAGACTCCATTACAAAAACATGAGATAAAGATAAAATAAAGATATATAATAAGGAGTGTATATGCATACAAATATGTAAATGATTAAATATAAAGTCCATATATTTCTATATAAAACAGTAGGTATAATAGAATTAGGCAAAAATTGGTAAAGGTGAAATTAGAAATCAATTGATCAAGTATAAAAAGCAATAATGGTGCGTACATGATCAGAAATCTAAGATACTACACACGTTACTGATCATATATGCACTATTATTGCTTTTTATTCTTCATATTGGAATATGCACAGTAACTATGCAGGACAGAAGTGTGAACTTCTACAACAGCCATTATTTCTATGAGCCTACATTTACACAGATCAGCCAAAATATTAAAACCACTGATAGGTGAAGAGAATATCAATGATTATCTCACTCCCATGGCATCTATCATGGGGTGGGATAGATTCGGAAGCAAGTGAATAGCCAGTTCTTGAAGTTGAGGTCTTAGAAGCAGGAAAAAATGGAAAGCATTAGGATCGCAGCAACTTTGACATGGCCAAATTGTGTTGGTATACATATGGGTCAAAGCATCTCTAAAAGAACAGGTCTTGTATGTTCCCAGTACATAGCGGTCAGTAATACTTCATCCATCCATCCATCGTCAACCACTTATCCAATGTCGGGTCGCAGAGGTAGCAGATTTCAGCTGAGAACTCCAAGTTTTCCTTTCCCTTGCAACATCAACTAGCTCTGATTAGGGGATCTCAAGCCGTTCCCAGGCCAGCGTGGAGATATAATCCCTCCATCTGGTTCTCGGTATACCCCGTGGCCTCCTCCCAGCTGGACGTGCCTGAAAAACCTCATTAAGGAGGCGATCAGGTGGCATCCTTATTATGCCCTAACTGCCTCAACTGGCCACTTTCTATTTGGAGGAGCAGCGGCTCTACTCCGAGTCACTCGCGAGTGTCTGAACTTCCCACCCTATCTCTAAGGGAGACACAAGACGCCCTCCGAAGAAAACCCATCTCAGCTGCTTGTATTTGTGATCTTGTTCTGTCTGTCATGATCCAGTTTTCATGGCCATAGGTGAGAGTAGGAAACAAACATTGACTGGTATATCAAAAGCTTTGCCTTCTGGCTCAGCTCTCTTTTGGTAACGATGATTTGGTTAAGTGAACACAATACTGCTCCAACAGCTCAAATTCTCCAGTCCAACTCATGCTCCATCTTCCCCTCACTTGAGAACAAAACCCTGAGATACTTGAATTCTCTCACTTGGGGTAAGGACTCATTCCCTACTCGGATTTGACAAACCTCTGGTGTCCTGGTTAGAACCATGGTCTCAGATTTAGAGGTACTAATCCTCATTCCAACTGGTTCACACTCAGCTGAAAACCGAGCCAGTGAATGTTGGAGGTCAGAGACTGATGATGTCAACAGAACCACATCATCTGCAAAAAGTAGTGATGTAATCCTAAATTCCCCAAACTACAACCCCTCTTCCACGACTACACCTGGAGATCCTGTCCATTAAGATCGTAAACAGGATAGGTGACAAGAAGCAGCCCTGGTGGAGGCCAACCCCCACTGGTAAAGAGTCCTACTTACAACCTAGAACTCGGACAAAGCTCTCACTTTGGGCATAAAGAGGTTGGTGATGGAGATGTTTGAGGGTCTCTATGAACCTGAAAGCTGTGTTGTCAGGAGGCTAGTGCTCCTGGTAGGGTCTCCCATGGCATATTGGTCTCAGGTGAGGGACCAGACTAAGAATGGTTCAAGAAGACCCCATGAAAGATCCAAGAAGTGATGATACCCTGCCTAGAAGAACCCTGGGGCCCTCATCTGGAATCAGGCCTAGAAGGAGGGCCCGTCAGCAAGCGCCTGGTGGCCGAGTTTGCCAGGGAGCCCAGTCGGGCTCAGCCCGAAAAAAAAAGGTGGGCACTTCTCCATCCTGTGGACCCACCACCTACAGAACCAGGTAGCGTCGGGTTCACTGCCAGACAGGTTGCAGTGAAGGCAAAGGGTCTCAGCAGACCAGACCCTTGCAAGAGAAGCTAGCATAAGAGATCTGGAATCTCAGTAATAATAATAAATAATAATACATTTTTCCCTTATTAAAAAGGGAAATTTGCAATTATCTGCATCCTATCGTATAGGAGCAGTCAGCAGCCATCATGTGGTGCTCTGGGAGCAGTCAGGGGTTCAGTGTCTTGCTCAAGGACACCTCAATATGGTTTCTGTAGGACCGGGGATCAAACCACCAATATCTGATTACTAGTCGACCAAGAAACAAGTAAAAGTGGTCCAAGAAAGGAACAACTGGCAACAGGGTCAGGGGTACCCAATGTTCACTGGTGTGCATAGCAGGCGGAGGCTAGCCCGATTGGTCCGATTAAATGGAAGAGCTAATGTGGGTCAAATTGCTGAAAAAGTTAATGACATGGTAGACGGGTGTCAGAACACATATAATGTATCGCAGTTTACTGTGTGTGGGGCTGCATTGCTACAGACAGGTCAGAATGTCCACTGCCGAAACCGCAAACGAAAGGCATCTCAGTATTGGAACTGGACTCTGGAGTAACAGAAGAAGTTGGGACGGTCTGACGAATCAAATTTCCTTTTACATCATGTGGATGGTCAGGTCCATGTGTGTTGTTTACCCAGGGAAAAGATGGCACCAGGATGCTGTGGGTAGAAGTCAAGCCTTCGGCAACAGTATGATGCTCCGACCAATGTTCTACTGTGAAACCTTGGGTCCTTGCATTCATGTGGGTGTTTCTTTGACATGTACCACCTTCCTTAACATTGAGGCAGACCAAGTACACCCTTTCATGGCAACAGTATACCCTGATGGCAGCTATCTCAGGTGGTTTTAATGTTTTGGCTCATCGGTGCATGCCTATTGCAATATATATTTGTATGCTTCACTATGCGAGTACCCCACCTGCAAGATGTCATTAAAGTGGGTAGTGAAGCACTCGATTAAGCAGTCCAACAGTTGTCCAAATACCCGTTGGGCACGGGTGGAGAAAGTAAAGCTGTTGGAGCACAGGGTACAAGCCAGGCTAGCACAGGCCTCCAACACACTGGTCTCTGTGTGTTTCTCCACAATGCTGCAAACCTGAGACAACAGAAGATCCAGATACTAGAGAGATGCAAGAAAGGCAGAAAGAAAGAAGAGAAATCAAGAAAGAATAAAGAACTTTCGAAACGATTTTTATCACCAAGTCGCTCTAGGATGCATTTACAAAGGCATCTTGTTAATATTGTTAATAAATGAAAGATAATAAAAACAACATAAACGTGTCTATGTTATCTCTGAAATTACAATATGAATTTTACATTATCTATATATGATCCAACAACAAATGTGCATACAGAGATAGACAGAGAGTGGGAAATGTTAATTCAGACAGAGGTTCAAACATACGTATACAGGAAAACAGCTATTTTTAAGCTAAGTACAGAGACATGTGATTTCATAAAATCTCATCTTTTCAATGGCACCCCAATCTTTTTTAAACAAAATTGCAATGAGAAATGAAAGATAGTTAATATATTCATATCTTGTATAGAATTTTAGTCTATAAGCCTTGAGTAAAAAGTATAAAATTACACTACACTTTTTGAAATTTTATGTCAATAAATATTCTATAATCTGCAAATATTATTTTCTACAAATTTTACCCCCCCCTTTTTTCTTATCTTTATTTCTTATCCCCCAACCGAATTTCCCGAGATGCCAAAAGCTGGGTCAGTCGTTTTGATACCCCTCTAGAGCGTCGACAGGAAGGAGGAAGCCGTAGTACGCGTCTCCTCCAAGTTACGTAATGACTAACCCTCGCTATTACACACACAAGGTCTTGCAGGGAATGCACAGGGCTTGGCCGTTGGAGAAGAACGAAGCTGAGTACTTTCCCTTCACTTAACTGCAGGTGCCCGGACAACCCAGAGGGGGACACTAGCAAACCTAGAATTCTTATCCAACCTAACCCTTATACTCATGTGAGGCTTGGCCAATTATGCCCCAGTAAATATGGACCTCTGGCCGTGTTTGGAAAAGGCGCAGCCAACATTCGAACACAATTCTACCTGCGTGACACAGATATGAGCTGAAAAGCACCTTAACCCCCCTACGCCACCGGAGGCCCCATAAATATTCTTCCATTATGAGCCAATCATACTTCCAAACATCAGCCAAGCTGAAAAATTCTTAGGATTAAAAACAGTTCCAGGGGGCGCTGTTCAGAATATATTACCTTCTCCACTCTTCCACTGCAGCTGTAAGTCTCCAGATCAAAGTAGAGGGGAGCTTTCAGAAGTAAGTTAACCTTTTCTACATCTGCAGAGTACTGAAGATAGTAAAATATAGAGGGGAAAAAACCCAGCAGACTGGAATTTAAATATTTTGAGACAAAATGCTGATAAACACAAATTTCATATTGCCGTTGTTCCCAAAAACAGTGAATGTAACACTAGCTGGATTCTAAAACAAACTGCTCCAGGGAAGACCCAGTAATTTTCTTAAGCCAGTGAAAAACACATCAGTCATCATATCCAATGTATCTTTAAACATTTACCATCAAAACACTTAATATAAGACTTAACATATGGATAACATTTAAGTTGCTTTTGCTGCTTATTTATCATAGATCAAATTATTTCCAGTTCTGAGCAGTTTCTATCTACCTTGGCTAGTAGCTGTGGTAGCAAAGGGATGAAATGGGTAGTAATGCGTCTCCTGTCTTGTGCTCGAGTCCTCTTACCCTTGGTGCTAAGGATCTAATAACATGCATTCAATGGATTATCCACCAGCAAATCAAAAAAGAAAGTGCATGGAATTTGTGTGTATTGTTCCCTATGTAATCAGTACACAATCATGGCAGCTGAAAAATATCTATCCCTGGAAGAGAAATTGAAACTACAATCTTTTTTTAGTCAAATTTCCTCTTAGAAGCTCTAAAATATCCAATGCTGAGAGTTATAATGACTATGGGATAAGAATTATTCCAAGTCAAACATTTTATAAAGCGGCAACCCTGTCTTCAGAGCCAAGACAATAACTGAAATGGACTAGCAAAAATTTATTCCTATGTACATTTGTGAATGCCTGCAAGTTTGACCTCACTCACCTTTTTGCCATGAGTTCTCCCAACAGGAGAATTTGCCTCTGCTGCCTGTCTGATGGCACACATCATCAGCTCTATTAGAGCACCTTCTTCTTCATATATCAACCCTAATAGAGGGAGAGCAAATAATAGAGACAATAAAGCCAGTGGCGGAAAAAGTTACATAGTTTCACCAGTGATTGGACTTACCTTTTCCCTCGCCAATCTCATGCAGCAGGAGTGATGTCATGGTCTCCCAATCCTTAAGTTCGGAGCCTGCCACCTCCCATAGACTGTCCACCAGGTATGCTCCATGATCATGAAACTACCGAGGAAGATACAGAAAGGTTGGTGAAAAAATACTTAGAAAGGTTATTTTAAAAGTGTCTAAAAAGAGTCTTAAATCCTACTTTAGCGCACGCACACACGCACACACACCTCAGACTGGATATAAAAGGAGACCAGGATATGGAGGAAGATTGCGTTGTGACCACCTGCGATGTCTTCCTCATATTCATTAGCCATCATAGCTTTTATCCTGAAAAACAAACAGTTTTGAAACTTATTTCAAGACTTCCCACTATGCTGAGTCTGGTCTCCCTGAGACCAATATAGTACCCAAGGAATGACTAGCAAGGAGAATGATTGATAGACAGACGACTGACAGTAAAGGAATGACTGACCCCATTTCATTGGGCCAAGGACCCATAAATGCTCGACGAATCCTGGGGACACTTAAATAATAGATTAATGAAGGAAAGTAGTCCATCTCATTATAATCATAATCGTGACTACTGAAAAAAAATCCCTCAATGATTTTTTTGGGTAGGTGGATGAGTCAAACAGGGAGTGTGGAAGAGAGGTGAATAAGAGAGTACAGGCAGGGTGGGATGGGGGGAGAAGTTTCAGGGGTGATTTGTGACAGAAGGGTACTAGGAAGAGAGGAATGGAATGTTTACAAGATAGTAGTAAGACCAGCTATGTTATATGGTTTGGAAATGGTGGTACTGACAAACAAATAGGAGGTGGAGCTGGAAGTGGTAGAGTTGAAGATGCTAAGATTTTTATTAGGAGTTACGAAGAAAAACAGCATTAGGAATGGGTATATTGGAGGGATAGCTCATTTTGGACGGTCTGGAGACGAAGCAAGACATGATTGAGATAGTTTGTAGATGTGTGGAGAAGAAATGCTCGGTATATTAGGGGCCGCGGTAGATCAATGATAGAGTATATGTCAAGTCAGGTATTACAAGTTGAATCCCACTGGAGGGCACCAGGAAAGCACATCTGGCCTTAATCCCCCATTCTTGGTTTATGTAGGGATACATTTAAAGCACTTTGATTTGTCACTAGACTAGAAAAGCGCAATATAAAATGAGTCTATTTATAAGGTATATTTAGAGATGAATGCTGAATAAGGAGCTGCCAGACTCTTGACTAACCATAGATCAAAAAGTAGCCTTTCTCAACTGGTGGGCTGCAGCCTTCTGGTGGGGCTCAGAGTGCCATCTAGTGGACCACAGAGGCAGTGGTACTGGCAAATGGTCAGTTTCTTGTTTTTTTTATTTTTTTTAATCAACTTAAAAAGATATTTATTTATATATCTGAATCTGTTCAATAATAAAAAAAATTAAAAGATGAAAAGTTATAATTTTACCAGCTATATTTGATTATCACCACACCAATTATGAGTTCAAATACAAACAAAGATGTTTTCCAGTGATGGCCAAGCAAAAAATCTCTTGGATGCATTGGCACAAAATGAATCAGTTTTTGAAACAAAGAATTGATGTGGGAGACAACCCTCCGCCAGCAAAAGCTTCAAAGTGTGTGGTGAGGAATTATGACCCCAAAAACTCTAGATTTACATTCATAATGGCAGGCAGTGATGCCGAGCTGAACGCATAGTGTTGAATCACAAAAAAGAGGTGAATCAGTTCAACTGGATCAGAAGTTTATCTGGAAACATTTTGTCACTCACCAGGTGATTTCTTCAGTCTGAGCTGAAAACAAACATTCCCCCTTATAAACAGTACTATTAACTATACAGTACTAATACTATTAATTAAGTATTATTGAACATGCATCAAGACATAGTGTTGAATGTGGTAAAACGTTACAAATGAGGTGCTAAAATGACTACAGGTCCAGAAACTTCAGTACAAAGCAACCGGGATGTGTGTTGGAAGACCGAGGTGCCTATTGCTCGGTCTGTCGTTTTGGTAATCCTCTAGAGCGTCGACAGGAAGGAGGAAGCCATAGCATGTGTCTCCTCCAAGTCACATGATGACTAGCCCTCGCTATTTTACACATCACAGTCTCGTAGGGGGAGCACAGTGCTTTGCCGTCGGAGGAGAATGAAGTGAGAGTACTTTCCGCTCAATCGCGAATGCCTGGATGACCCAGAGGGGGACACCAGCAAACCCAGTATACTTTATCCAACCTAACCCCTATACCCATGTGATGCATAGCCAAATATGTCTCACTAACTATTGACCTCTAGCCATGGTTGGAAACGGCCTAGCTGGGATTTGAACACCCAACTGCACGACGCGGAGATGCGCTAAACATCACCTCAACCCCTTTCGCCTACGGAGGGGGTTGATTTGATTTTTTTTTTTAAACTGGCACAAGACATCCAAAAGGTTGCAAGCCCTTGGTGCAGTCCAATTGTATTAGTGCTGAAGTATTATAGGACACCATGGTTCTGTATAGACTTCTGTGGATGAATGAAATGTCACAATTTGACGCCTCCCTGATGCACTGTCAACAATCTTCTGGATAGGGTTGACCGAGTTCACTTTTTAAGGACACTTGATTTAACCTAGAGCTACTGGCAGATTACCCTGCTGCCCAAGTCAAAGAATAGACAGGTTTCTCCACCCCACAAGTGTTCTATGAATTGCCTGTGCAGGCTACCCCTCACTACCAACACAAAATGCCTCTAGATGGCTCTTGGTGGTTTATGTTCTCTGGTATGTTCATGAATTGTAAGGTGACTCTTACTAATCCAGCTGATGTGCTTAACATAATAATAAAATAATTATAGTACATCTCAAACTTATCTAGAATCCGAATGAGAAAATAAAACGATAGATGTTTATGCAAAGGTGAAAACCAGATAACATGATATACTGCAAACTCAGGAGAAAAGAGGGATGAAGCATACTTGTTGTAGAAGAAAGCACCAGCAGCAGAAGCCAGCCCATGATGTGAGGCAAACACTAGAGGGTAGACGTTAGCACAATCCTCTTCACTTATACACTCCTCTACCCTAACATACCCCAATACACAAAAGCACACAGTTTAGACAATGAAACTAATAACAGTAATTTTAAAAAAGCACTTTGGAGCTCAATTCTTTGTTAACTGGTAGGCTCAAGTTGAACTAACTTGAAATATTTGTAAGTACCACTGCAGGCTTACAAAAGAGAAGCTATTAAAGACTCACTGTTGAATGAGCAGCAATAATTGGATGACTTCCACTGCTACTTCCGGGTCCTTGTCAAGGACCATAGCCAGTATCCTCTCCTGAATATATAAACAAACACACAGAATCATTATGAAAAACAGATGCAGGTATGCACACAATAGGAATAGACACAAAAAATAAAGGATGAAAAGGAGACAAGACATAGCATAAACAGACATTTATCAGCAGCAACATTTGGGATTTAGGAGGATTTTCATGTATTTGAGAAGAGATTAATAACCATGAGTAATTAGCAGATTAAAATTCAAAGGAAAACAGGCAGCTGGACAAAGGAAGAAACAGGGGAAATCTACATGAATGAGGAGGATGGAGCAAAGAATTTAGGGAGATGACCGACAATAAACATCAATAACAGTGAGGGAAAAAAACAGAAAGAAAAAGGCAGGAGAAAAAAAATAAACTAAAGAAAGAGAAAAGTGAAAGAAAAAAAAACACAGAAATATAAAAAGGTAGAGAAAGGAAAATAGAGAAAGGAAAGATGGAAAGAAAATAGAAGGAAAGCATGAAATAAAGAACCAGACATATTAGATGAGGTATAGTAGTCCTGTCAAGACTCACTTTGAATCTGCTGAAGAAGAGCTCTAGGCGCCCAATGAATTCCCTCTTCTGGTAAAGATCCTGCAGGGCATGCACACATCGCAGACGCACTGAACTTTGCTGAAATGAGAGTATCAATATTGAACAAACACACAGACACACACTCACAGCCATAGAAAATAATTCCCAAGTCTGTTTCCTGTGAACATATTTGTTTGTGCGTGTGATCTGTGCAAGAAATTTGCGTTAGACCTACTCTAGATATCTCTAAGAAAAGAAGGGAAGGCTGTCTATAAAGTGCCAATTGCTGACATTTTTTAGCTTTTTACTTGCATTTGGTTTGTAAAGCCGGCCTGTTTATTTCTAAGATGTTTAAGTTGTTTTATCCGTCTTCTACCCACTTTATCATGTAGCATCCATCCTAGGTACTTGAGGTACTGGTCATTCAGGAACTCCTCTGGGTTTTCTCTGAGCCACACACCAAGTTCCTCAATACACACTGCTCGGATTTCTCCCACACTGTCCCGGTACCGATGCATAAACACTCCACGGAAAGCACAATTGGTTAAAGAGGTGAGCTCTCCTTTGTGCTCCTGCAGCTGCACAACATACATGCACAAACAGAGTGGTTAGCCTATAATGGCATGTTGTTATTGTGCACACAATATTATTGTTTGTGCAAATGAAGCTCTGAATTATTCCTGCTAGTCGTTTATTAGATTTTAATCGCGTTACCTGTCCTGACCTCCATTCATTTCTGTATCCAAGCCTTAATTTGACCAAACAGATTAACTGATAATACCAAACAGCCATATCCTGTTAAAATTTTACTGGCGTCAACAAACTGCAGGTGAACAAGCATCATTTCAAGGTTTAAACTTATGTAAATAAATGACTATTGCTTGTAAATGAGAGGACTGTATTACATATCATGACTAGTCCCCACATTATGGGGGCAGACATAGATTTAGAAGCATGTTGGGGGATTAAGGCTGGATGTCCTTCCTGACACCAGTCATCTGGCACCGGTCATCAGTGCCCAAAGCATGCACTCTACCACTGAACTACCATGGCCCCCGACAAATGGATCACTCAACAGCCATTGGACAAACTATTTTTGTCCATTGCGTACTTCTTTTTTGGCCAGCAGTAATAGGTTTGTGAGGGAAGTATTGGGTCAAAGTTTTATTGTTGCCAATTCACTAATGAGGATCAGTTTGACAGGTTTTGCTCTTTGGCTGAGATGGATAAAATAAGCAGACCTCTCATCAGTCCTTCATATCATTGTCGCTGCAAATGACAAAAGTACAGCAGCACTTTAAAAAAATGTAAATGGATATAAGGTGGGCGCATATGTGTGCATTACTTTTTTTATGTGCACATGTATGTGTATAAGACCTCAGTGATTATGGCCTGCAGTTCCTCCAGCATCCCAGTGGCTCTGTCCTGAGCACTCTTGCTGGTCTCTATGTTGTATCGCCTCTGACTAGTCTGCAGCTGGGCATACACCATCAATGAAGCCTTCACCAACCCTGTCAGGAGCTTCATGACTAAGAAGGAAACAATTAACCCCAAAAATAGACACCTTAATAAGATATCCACCTTAGGTAATGTAATATTGATCAAATTTACAAGTCAATTGTTTTTTTTCTGAAAATATCATGGTGACAGTGTGATACTCTAAATCCCCAAGGAGAAGTTTTTTTCCACCTTTCCTCCACAGGGTATGGAGGAAGCCAATATGGATTCAGCTGCACTCCACAGTACACCACCCAACAGCCCATTTACTGTCGTTTGAGTGCCAAATATCAAGCCTCAATCCCTTCAATTTGATTTCATTGCATTTAAAACAAAGGAGTCAGGGTTGTTGATTCTGTCACATGTGTAGTACTACAGGCATCTTAGAAACATTATTTATTGAGAATGTCTTACAATTCTAAAGTTCCAATTCAACTTTCGATTATCATTATTATCCCAGGCCGTCCCTGGTCCTTATTGTGGGGCGTTTGCATGTTCTCCCCATGTCTGTGTGGGTTTCCTCCTTCGCTGTCTTCTTTGAGGAGAATATTGCAAGTCACCCGCAGCTCTTTCAAGAACACCTCCACCCCCCCCACTGTTCCTTCAACTTGTTTTTCCACCTTCTCCCCCCTCACTGACCGTGATGTTTCCCACCTCCTACTCTCCCACCACCCAACCACCTGTGCCCTTGACCCTATCCCTTCATCTCTCCTCCAGCCCATCACTCCGGACATCCTCCCATTTGTCACCTCCCTTGTGAACTCCTCCTTGTTATCCGGCTGTTTCCCCTCGTCTTTCAAGCTGGCCCATGTCACTGCATTACTGAAGAAACCCATTCTAGATCCTTCAGTCATCCAGAACTACCGTCCCGTTTCTCTTCTACCTTTTCTCTCCAAAACACTTGATTGTGCTGCTGTTAACCAACTATTCACTTTTCTCCTACAGAATGACTTGCTGGACCCCCACCAATCAGGCTTCAGACGGGGCCACTTGACTGAGACCACACTCCTCTCAGTCAGTGAGTCACTTCACGCAGCTCAAGGAGCCTCCCCTTCATCCATCCTTATTCTACTAAATCGGTCTGCTGCCTTCAACACAGTAGATCATCCCATCCGTCTGTCCTCCCTGGCAGCCATGGGGATCTGCGGCTCGGCACTAGACTGGATCAAGTCCTACCTATCTGGTCGCTCCTACCAAGTGGCCTGGCCCGGTACAGTATCAGCACCCCGACCCCTTGCCATGGGAGGTCCCTGGGGCTCAGTCCTGGGTCCCCCTCTGTTCTCCCTCTACATGCAAGCCCTCAGCCCTGTAATCTCTGCTCACAGTTTGTCTTATTACTGTTATGCCGATGACATCCAACTCTTTCTCTCCTTCCCCCCCTCTGACACACAGGTCTCCACCCGCATTTCTGCTTGCTTGAGGGACATCCAGGGGTAGATGGATAACCACCATCTCAAGCTAAACCCAGCCAAAACTGAGATGATCATCTTTCCTGCCCCATCTTCTAACTTTGTTGACTTTTCCATTTCCCTAGGGGACACCCTAGTGTCTTCATCCCCCTCTGCTCAGAACCTCGGAGTGGTGATGGACAACAGACTGTCCCTCTCCCAGAACATCGCGGCAGTGAGTGGAACGTGCCGATTCTTCCTTTACAAAATCCGGGGAACCCGCCCCTTCCTCACCACCTACTCAACTCAGCTCCTGGTCCAAGCAATGGTCCTCTCCCACCTGGATTACTGCAACTCTCTGCTGGCTTGGTTTACCAGCATCTGCCATCAGACCTCTGCAACTCATCCAGAATGCTGCAGCTCGTCTAGTCTGCAACCTCCCCTGACATTGCGATGTCACCCCCCTGCTCACTGCCCATCCACTGGCTGCCTCTTATGGCTCGTATCAAATTTAAGACGTTGGTGCTTGCATACCAGGCAGTCAAGGGGTCAGCACCTGGATACCTGCAGAGGATCATCAGACCCTATGCATCAACCAGACATCTCCGTTCTCCCACCTCTGGTGGCTTGGCACCTCCCCCTCTCCGTATCTGCACCTCCTCGCCATGAATGATGTCTGTCCTGGCTCCTCGCTGGTGGAACGACTTTCCCACAGCAGAACAGCAGAGACCCTGACCACCTTCAAGCGCAGATTAAAGATTCATCTCTTCCACCTGAACCTCTCTTCCTCCCCATCCCTTCCTAGCCCTAACTCCTAGTTTAAGCCCTATTCAATTTTTCTTGGTGTATTTGGTTTAGGCACATGCAATCTTGTTAGTTTTATTTTGGTTGGAGTATCTAATTAGTTGATCTTGCGTTGGAGTCCTGATCTCTGGGTCCGTACGTGGATTGCTTCTGGCACTATGATCGTTACCTAGCTCTAGAGTTGCTTCAGTATCTTTTGTACCTTGACTCTATTCACTTGTTGTACGTCGCTCAGGATAAGAGTGTCTCCTAAATGCCTGTAATGTAATGAATCTAATGCTGCTCCAGTTTCCTCTCACCATCAAAAACAAAAACAAGCATGTTAATACTACCTGTGGCCTTGACCAAGGCAATAGGATTAAAAAACTTGAGTTGGTCCCTGGGTGTTACAGCTACTAACTGCTCCTATAAAATAGGATAGGTTGAATGCAGAGAGAAAATGTAATTGTATGGATGCATGTGCAATGACAAATAAATAAATGCACCACCCCACTGGTTTGTGCTAAAGCCATGAGAAAATATTCTGGAACTAAGCTTCTCCATACTGATGAGATTGGTCATGTTTTTGTCTGCACAGTTCCAAACGATGGTTAAAAATTAATCCTTAAGGACTCAAAATAATAATGTGTAGTCATATCTATCTATATATAAGTATAGATAAACAAGTGTGTTTCTGAGTTATGACTGTATATCTCTCATAGAACCCTACAAAGTTTTTCTTTTTAAAAAGGACCATGTACAGCTTTTTACATTAATGTCATCATTAAATGTGAAGGAATCAGTTATAGCTTAAAGACAATTCATATCTCCAGTCCCTACATGTCTTTTTAGTAGGAGGAAACCAGATAATCCAGAGGAAACCCACAGACACAGGGAGAACATGGAAACTTCACACATGAAAGACCTGATTTGGGATTTGAACTAGGACCTTCTTTTTGTGAGGCAACAGTGCCAACTGCTGCGCCACAAATAACAAACGGCAAATGAATGCATAATGTTGTGATTGCAACAGTCAAAATGTCTTAATACATAAAAAGTTAGGTGTGTGTGCATGATCCACTAACCAAGCAGGGTGCTGGTGTGCCTGAAGGCTCTGACCTGGGAGTCAGACAGCCCTGTGAGGAAGGCCAGCAGAGAGGAGAAGAGATAATCATCATGGATCAAGTCGTTTTGACAAGAATGCACCAGTAGCTGCATAAATTCACATAGGTTGGCCTTAAAACGCTTCCACTGAAGACCCGGAGAGCAAAGTGGATAGTTCACAGAGGCCTGGAAAGGATATAACAAAAATAAGCGACAAAATGAGAGTTCTCCTTAAAATTGAAAAAGTATTTTCAACAATAAGCTAAATTATGAACTGAATATATTAGATTGATATAAAGATGGTTTTGAAATGTGGGGAGGAGAAATTCTAGGTAAATCCGAAGAAGGATGCTGAAAATGGAACTGCCAGGAATGAGGTAAAGACCAAAGAGGAGGCTCATGGATGTGGTGAAGGAGAACATGCAGGCGGGTGGCATGACAGAGGAAGATGCAGAGGACAGGAAGAGATGGAAATGGTTGATCTACTGTCTCAACCCCTAACAGGAACAGCCAAAAGTATTAATGCTGCAAATAATTTTAATGCATTTTATCCATCCTATAGTAGAAACAGTGGACAGCCACAGAGCAGTGCCCAGGCACCAAATCCAGTTTTTCGTGATTAACTTAGTCAGAGTTAGAGCTTGGCCGATAAATTGGCATGCCAATATTATCAGAAGCTGTTGGCTGTTGACGTGTTGGCTCTCCTGTGTTGCCGACTTGTACATCAGGGAGACCAAACAGACGCTGGCACAACACAGGAGAGCCAACACGTCAGTCCAGAACTCTGCGGTCTACACCCATCTACAGACTAGTGGCCGGTCATTCAAGGATCAAGATGTTCACATCCTTGATAGGGAGGAATGCTGGTTTGAAAGAGGGGTTAAAGAGGCCCATGTAAAGAGGGAGCGACCATCATTGAATAGGGCAGGTGGCCTGAGAATACATCTGTCGATGTCTTACAATGCGATGATCGCAGGTATTCCACAATTCGTTGTGAATGGTGCTCATTGCCCCTGAATGTGAAGTTGATTACCCAACTTGCATATGAACCCAGCCTATTGGATGTGGCATTGATGCACTGTTTATAAAGGGGAGAGGATGCTTGCAATCTGCTCAGACTGAAGATGTCACCTGTTTGAGTGACGAAACGTTTCTTAATAAACTTCTGATCCAGTTAAACTTATTCACCTTTTAGTGATTCCCTTACCTGGATTATTTAGTATGCATCAAGACACCCTATGGATAAGCTGTACAGTTTGAATATACCCCCCCCGCCCTAGATACTCTAAATATCTCCTTGAGAGTAGGAGATGAAACAGCAGAGGGCAGATCAAGAGATACCAAAATTCAGTAAAAGTAGAAACTAGGATTTGGTGGTTGACTGTGTCAAATGCAACAGACAGATCTAGCATCAAAAAAGCTGAAGACTGAAAAACAGCTCCAGCTGAATGCAATGATTCCATTACTGTCAGGAGTGCAGTCTCTGCAAAGTGACCCTGCTTAAAGCCAGACCAAGTCAGATCATAAAAAATTGATAACCTAATAACTATGCAAAGGAATTTGGAGACTTTGTTAAAGACTTTACGTTAAAGGGTTTTTTGAAAAGAAAGCCAGAAGCAAAACTGGTCTGTAGTTTTTTTTAGTGCATGACTGTTTGTGAGATGGTTTGCAGAAGGTAGGATAGTAGTAGGTTCAGTGGACACATATAATAGGGATAGCATAACTTTTACATATCAAATCATTATGATATTGACAAAAATACCAATAACATGTTATTGCTAAATATAATTGTTAAATTAATTTTAATAGGGGATTTGTTTCAATTCTTGAATGCTGTATTTTTCACCTAATGGTGACCTTTAAAGGGAGTGGTGTAAGGAGATATCTTTTTTAACAAACTGGATCGAGCATGCATATCTAACATTGAAATTAAATACCATTTGCATTTTTTCACAATTGCAAGTTAAGAAAAAACAAAACATAAGAGGATGAAAATGAATCTCTTAATTTACAATTACTGTCAGGTATCACAGTAAACTCATGCAGATTACCCAGCAAATAGCTTTGTAATTTTGTTTTTTTTGTGTATTCATGACGTAAAAAAACTGAGCCTTAGCATTCAATAAGAGCAAGACTTACCACTGACCGTAACAAATCTGCATTTGTACTTAACTACTCTTCTAAATGTCATGAGCACCCAAACAGGAAAATCAGGTCAAATGCATATTCTATGCATAATAGATACAAACAAAAGATGCATTGCCCTTTTTTTTCTTACTCAAAAATAATATTTTCACCTCAAACTCTTTGGTCAGCATCCTGATCAGCTCACTGTTAAGCATGGTGTCAAACATCTCTAGGCTCACCACTCCTAAACGAAGCAAGAGGATAAGAAAAGTGATTATAATGGACCTTATTTCCTCCCCCTTTTTTTCCTTTTTCCTTTAAATTTTTATCCCCTTTTTTTCCCCACCAAAATTCCCCGAGTTGCCTACTGCTTGGTCAGTCACTTTGATACCCCTCTAGAATGTCGACAGGAAGGAGGAAGCCATAGCATGCGAGTCCTCCAAGTCGTGCAACGACTAGCCCTCACTATTTCACACATCTCGCGGAGAGAGCACAGTGCTTGAACTTCAAAGAGAGAACAAAGCAGAGTACTTTCTGTTCACTTAACCACGAGCATCCAGATGACCCAGAGGAGGAGACTAGCGAACCCAGAATACTTTATCCAACCTAAACCCTATACCCATGTGATGCTTAGCCAATTATGCCCTACTAACTTTGGATCTCCAGCTGTGGTTAGAAACGGCGCAACCGGGATTCAAACACCCAACTGCATGATGGAGAGATGCACTGAGCATGGATGCCTTAACATAACATAGGCGCTTCTGTGGGGTGGCATAGCTTAGTGGGTAGAGCGGTCGACTGGCAATTGGAAGGTTACAGGATCAATCCCCACTCCTGCATATAGCATGTCGAGGTGTCCTTGAGCAAGACACTGAACCCCAACTGCTCCCTGAGTGCCATATGGTGGCAGCTCACTGCTCCTATACAATAGGTTGGGTTAAAAATGCAGAGAAATCCAAATTTCCCCTTCCGGGACCGATAAGGGAATCCTTTATTTATTTACCGCCTACGCCACCAGAGGCCCCTCTATCCCCCTTTTTTTATCATCCCTTTCTAGAATATGGCTCAATGAAAAACCTTAAAACATTAACATTACTACATACCTAAACACAAACAGAATGTTCCAATATTGTATTACTAGAAAAAGAAAAGAATTAAGATGTCTTTCTGGTGCCAAGCACTATATTGTTAGCGCACTGGGAGATCAATAGCATGGTGCTGATCAATGTCTATACTGAGAACAGGAAGATAATCTGTTGAACTCCGACACTTATTGCGGAGCCCTTCATTGCCCTCTCCATTAACTAGGCTTCATCTTGGCCTCTGACCTTTGCATCCGCAGCACCGAACAATTAAGTTGATGAGGACCAGGAGCCCTGCCTCTCGGTCTTCTTTGTAGCCATCTAGCCACTCGTCCACCACCATCTTGATTGACAGATAGAAAACAGCCAATGACAAACCTGTACTCAGGTCACGGGTGTCTATCATCAGGAAGTCGTAATTATAGCAGATGCAGATGGTTCATAAGGAACTTCTGGATTGTGGTGCAACTGTACGCTGCAGCACCAGACTCTTGGCCATTCTCTCAATTCTAACCCAGAAAAAACTAGGGAAAGCGATGCTTTAAATCCAAACAATGGATGGATATTTGTTGTCAATCATTGACTATGGGACCCAATGTAAATGCTCTTTTCTCTCTACTCATCAAAGGCACCACCGTATGGTCACATCAGTCAGCCACTGACAGGGCATGATAATCACACTCATTGTCAGCTCTTAAGGCCTTGTTGCTCCTCTCATTATTCATCCCTCCCTCACTCCCTCTCAAACCTTCATGTGTCCAACTATATCCCCCCACCCAACTGAAAATGCACACATGCACGCACACACGCCTTCTCCCCATTCAGAATTATTGATATCTTTTTCACTCCGTTTACTTACCACTATAGCACTCTTTCCACTGTAGATAGCTTCATAGATCTCCTGTTCCGTAATACCCTGGTTCCTCTTACTCTGTCTTGGCACAGCCTGAGGAGAGGCCCGCCTGGATGTCCCAAGGGATGGTTGCTGCGGCTGAGTAGAGCTGGATGGAGGACTGGGAATGGGGCTACAGCTGGTGTTAAGTGTTGGTCCTGCTGCAGCTTTATGCCTTGGTCTCTTGGGTGGCTAGGGTATGAAAAAAATGAGGGAATCTGAATGGGGGACTGGGTGAATTGATGAAATTATCTGACTTAACTGGTGGCAACCAGCAGAGATAAAGCATTGAGCACAATCAAATAACTGAAGCACCTAAATTTCAAGGTCTACAATTCCTGGCTGTCAGGTGAAACCATAGCAATGGTAAATCAGGCACTTTTCATTTTATTTTTGATAACAATATAGGGTATTTATAAACGATGTCATAAATATCAGTTATTTATAAGGATATCAAGCCATTTTTCTTTCATTTATCATCACATTCCTTTTATTTCTATAAATCTGGCTTAAGGTATTAAACACTCCTATTGCAAGTGTAATGTCAGTTTTGTATACCAAATAGTATAACTAGTACCTATATCTTAAGAAAATCTATAATCTGGACCAACCCTATTGCCTCAATCTCCCAATCCATGGTGACTCAAAGGGGGAAGAATTAATCAAAAACAACTAAATTCGTTTTTAGATAGCACTTTTAAAAACACACAGTTACAAGGTGCTTTACAACCATGAAAATATGGGTAACAATATAACATAAATAAGATAAAATATTCCTTTATTGGTCCCAAAGGGGGAAATTAAAAATTAAAAAATAAATTAAAAAAAATAAAAATAAAAAGCCAGACACAAACTAACATAAAAACCAAGCAACAGGTATATAAAAAGGCTCTGTGTAAAAGTAGTATAAGTAGTTTGATGAAGCTGTGTTAGAACTAAAAACATCGTCTCCAACGATTTAATTCCAAGTTCTGGAATAAAAATTACCATCCATTTACACAGAAACTAGCTTCCATCAACATAAAAACATAAGACAAATCTGGAGAGGATTTAATATTTTACCGCAACTCCAGGAGAAGATGCGACCCGTTTTCTCTGGTTCACGGATGTAACTTGAAGTTCAAAGTCACTACCAGCATCTGATATGTCATCCAACTCATCCATACTAATAAAGAGGGATATGATTAACCATGTAAGTTTATTGAACTAAATATTCAAATAGTCAAATATGTTTGCCTTAGTGGAACCAAATTAATTAAGAAATGTGTATTTTTTCACCAATTGGATGCTTAAACTAGATTGCCAACAAGCAACTGCAACATCGAATAACTGTGGCCTAGCTAAATTTAGTTAAAGTTAACCTACCTGTCAAAACTAGATTTGGATTCCAGCGCCATACTGAGAGGATAACAGGAATGTTAAATTCTTCAAACGGACCTTTGACCTTGTATTGTCTGACTAGTTTCAATCCTGTGGATAGACATTATGGTTCAGACAACGGAAAATTTATAGTTTGCTAAAACAAATTGAAACCAACTAGATATTTCAGGTTACGAATCAAGTTCGAAATATATTAGCCAATTAGCTAGATTAGCATTGAATGGCTTGCGCTGCTATGTTAGCCATCAACATTTTTAGTCAGCCCGCTAATTGGGCAGCAACCAATTAGTCAATGGTCGAAGCAAGAAGTGTTGCTTATATTACAGTACTCTTTTTGATAGTCAAACAAACATACGATCGTTTTTTGTTTTGTTCAAATGTGATATTTTCTCCCCTCTGCCGACCGACTTCGAGTCTCGTAAAAAACAAACGTCAGTAGGCAAATTTCACCCAAGACCGAAAGTCGGGAATTTGGAAGGTGATTGGCTCAAAGTTCACGATCTCTACATCATGATTGGTCTATTTTGGTCGTCGGAATTTTGTAGTATCTATCCGTGCGAGGTAGGAAACACAGCTTGGATGACTTCATCTGTGACCAAAAATCCGATTTCCCAACGAAAACGATTAACATCCCCTAAATGAAACAACAGTGGTTTCAAATTAGCAAAAAAGGGTGGCATAGTGTAGGAAGTAGAGCAGGTAAAACTACAACAAATTGGATGATTAGTGGTTCAATCCAAAGCTCCTTCGGAAAGCTTGTTGACGTGTTCTTGAGCAAGGCACTGAACCTCCGAACGGCCCCCCGTACGACTCAGATACCCACTGCTCCTATACAATAGGATTGCATATGATATATTTCATTGTAATAACACAACGACCAAATGACGTGGCTTTCCTTTTCCAAATAGTCTCCTTTCACATTCAATCAGAATAAATTCCCTACTTTATTTGCTTTGATTTAAATTGGCAAGAGAGCCTGAGGGGTCGCCAAGATTCCCTTTAACACCACTACCCTCATAAATGACGCGCACCAATTTAGTTCATTTACTTAACCGGTCACATCGAAATTATGATGCCTGTCGGACAGTCAACGTTCAGTTTTAAATTTAGGACCCTGAGGTGGTTCGCCAAGACTACCATGTCTCCCCTCCCTCCTCCATAGATACATCACCCATTTCTCCCGTTGGTCCTCACAACGCTACACAGTCCATTGTTCTGCGACTGATAGGCTACGAGCTAGAACGGGATGCTGAGAGACGGGGACGGGAGTGCCCCATTCATTCATTCCTGCCTATATTTACGCGCAACAGCCCCTAAATGAAGGACAAAAAATAGGCATGGTCGAGAATGAGTATCCAATTTAAACCCGAAGGTAGATGGGTCTGGGATAATTTGTACTCAGATTATGACTTTTTTCTTAGAAATCAATTGCTATAAACGGTTTAGTATAGGCTGTTACTTTTGGAAATCGCTAACATTTAAACGCTCAGCACAAGTCATTGCTTGTCTCGGGAATTCAGCCCAGTGTTTTTGTTTCCTCAATTGCTTCAGTGGAGAGGATGGATACCAGATTTTCTTGCAGGTATCCGTTGTCGCTGTTGTTTTGTGTGCTCACTACCCTGCTACCGACTTTTGGCCCCGTGACTGCGGGGAAGAGTTGCGCCGAGACGCGGCAGGTGTACGCGGAAAAAGGCTACAGCACAAGCAGCGCTCCGGTGACTCAAATCTCTGGTAAGACCCGTGAAGCAGTTCACTCCGAAATCAGTTAGGAGACGTTTTAAGAAACAGCCCTGTCCTCTCCTTAGAGGTACTTTTCTACTCTCGGTTTTGAGAACAACATAATACGCTAATTGAGCCCACCGCCCACATTGTGCTGTTTAAATCTGAGGAGCAAATTGCCAACACCGGTGCAACAAAGAACCTCGCCCCTAATTAGTCACTGCCTTGTAGCCGACTGTGAAGTCCCGTACCCGCGGGCTGGTCATAATCCAATATGGTGGTTAAAAAGATAACGTGAAGTTTAACTGTGGTAGATTTTCCTTGGACTCATTGCCAACTCAATTTGAACTTTTGCTGACAGACCTGAGATGAAAATAAAATAAAG
>OMLC01042200.1:0-30063 GCA_900302585.1 Regalecus glesne
GGGGGGGGGGGGTATTAAGAATTCCGGACCCACGCATCACTACCAGACACACAGTTGTAAAGAGCTGTCTACACACATGCCTGTACACAACACACACAGGGACAAATTTACACTCATAAAGACACAAGCACATATATACAGGGTGAAAGGACAGAACATGGTGGAATGAGGAAAAAATGCAAATGATTAAGTTCACAGCTTGCCAGAAAAAAGAAAGTTGGATAGGAGGCCAAAGGGCACGGTGAGGAAACAGAACAGACTGTCCTCTATATCTCTGTGCCAATGGCAAAAAAAGCAGAGCAAACCAGGTTTGGTAAAGTGTAGAAAAGGGACATTTGGGCACTACAAAACCAAGCTATCCCTGTACCTGGGCTAAATGTCTGCATTTTCAGCCCCCAGGCAGTTCTAGGTAAACATTCTAATAGGAACTTATTACTCGGGGACATTCAAAGTTCGATAAATTGAAAGAAATTAGGTGAGAATTCTCGACTGTTTTGTTGGATTTTTACCAGTGTATCCTTATTGCTGTAGTGAACCATCCATCCTTCCTTGATGGCCGTGCTGGAGCGACGGGTTGTCTGCCTCACAGACTGCACCACCCTCATTAAAGGGATGTAAACACTAAAGAGAGCACGAGAGAGAGAGAGTAAGAAAACAAGAGAGAGAATATTAGGGTGAGGTGTGGGTGATTTTGTATTTTATATCTTTAGAGTACACTGTAAATTGTAAGCTTTTAATTAAATGTGTACATGTACAATGTGTATAGTTGTTGTTTTTTTACCTCTGGTCACCACTGGCTCCATCTTGATTGCTGTCAGGAGAAAATGACCCAGGGATGCTGCAGGCTTCATCTGAGTCATCAATAGAAGACTTGTCAGAGGCATCATATTCACTGCTGTAGTCCATGGGTACCTCAGGGTCAACACTTGGACTCAGCATGTCTATGGCAAGAAGAGGAGAATGTGACAAAAAAAGGATATTAATCGCAGCCAAATATAAAACAACTGTGTGCTTGAAATAGCTCTATGGTTTCCCTAAAAGAGTATGCTGGGGGGCTTCTACTGTAGCTATTTATAATTGGCTTCAACCAGGAGGAAGAATAGAACGGTTATTAGATTGCATGCACTGACAGTGGGGTCTAAGAGTACAGAAGACACTTACCACTGTTACTTCTGTTGTCTGAGAAGATAAAACATTGCAAGCCCCCATAAGTTTCAGTCTTACAAATAATGGACTGTGTTAATATGAACATGCACAACAAGAGAGTGACACATCTGTCAAAACAAGCAGGGCTAGCATGCTGAAATGAAATGACGGGCCCGCGTCTGCTCCTACCTCCAATGGTTTCACCAAGGCAGTCATTAGGAACCTTGTAAACACAACGCTTGTGGCAGTTGAACTTGCAGTCTGTGAAGAATTAACTACAGGTTATTGATGTAGGTAATTTAACTCATTTCGCTAAAATATGGCATCATATTAGGGACTGAGTACATGGAATTGCTTTGCACATTGATGGTTTTGCACGTCTCCCCTTTTCAAATCAAATCAAAGATGGTTTTACTGGCATGATGTAACAGGAGTACCTATTGCTTTCCCCGCCCTCTTACGATGATAAAAGTAAACGTCGGCACGCATTCTCACCTTTGCATTGTAGGCCCTGTCTGAAGAGTCCTCGGAGAAGTCTCTTGCAGTACTGGCATACTGTCGGCCGTGTGTAAGAGTGGACAGCAAATGTATGGGGCACCTTCACTTTGCTCATCAGGATCTTGTCGAGATGGACTGGTCGGCCCGTGTAAAACCGCCGGGCCTCACTTGGTGTGCGTGGCTAGGTAGGTATAGAAAAGACGAAAAATACAAGCCACAACTGTTTAGATTGGTTGTCTTGGTAAAGGGCAACGATTTCATGTGGTAAACGGTAAATTCAACCAATCCTCTAACAAAACACTGGGGCTGATACCGCCCCAAAAGACGATGAGTTGAACGAGCAGAATTACCTTCAACGTTTTCAACACTGTTTTTGTAAAACTCAAAATCTAAGATCAAGTGGGTAAAGTTACAAGGTACAGATGAACCATATTGATATGGTATACAACATATAGCCCCACTAACCGGAGGTTTGTGAGACTGGATCAAAACTTTATGTCAGGGAATATACCATTACCATCTGCGTGTGTGAGCGCACAAGGCTGGCATCCTCTGCACTGATAGAGGATGTGCCTACACTGCCCAGGGACTCGGTGGTGGAGAGCCGAAGGGACTGGCTGCTGGTCAGGGACGTGGTGGACAGACGCCGTTTACGAGCCCCGCTACAGTTGTTTGGGATACTGAATGCACAGCGTTTGTGATAGTTCAGTCCACAACCTGAAGAGGGAGGCAGAAGGTAAGGCTACAAACGGGGAAAGGGAATCAGCACAGATGGAGGACATTTACAGAGTGTTTGTCTTTGCTCTAACAAATAACAGTGACATTATTGACTTTATGTCCTACTGCCTTTCTCACCGTCACATTTGAGCCCTTGTCTAACCAGTCCAAAAAGCATTTCTCCACAGTGGTCACAGAAGGCTGGTGCACGATAAGAGTGCAC
Source organism: Regalecus glesne (assembly GCA_900302585.1). Taxonomy (NCBI): domain Eukaryota; kingdom Metazoa; phylum Chordata; class Actinopteri; order Lampriformes; family Regalecidae; genus Regalecus; species Regalecus glesne. The sequence goes on from OMLC01042200.1 coordinate 2,585, forward strand.
GTTTAGTGCATGTGGCCGGATCTGGAAATCTTCAAATGTAGCTGCAGCTGTGGAACAGATAACAGTGGCAGAGCATTTTCAGAAGTTATCAAAGAGTTTCAGCCTTTCAACTGAATAAAAAAGGAAGAATAAAAACCATGGACGTAGAACTTCACTGAGTAAGTAAAACTAAGTACAAGGCGTACTATCAGAAAAACAAGATAACAAGAAGAAGAGGTATTTTTCTAGTCACAGATTGAAGATATACAATCTGGATAGAGCCTTGGGAAAAAAGCGAGGACAGAAAAAGGGCTGTAAGAAGGCATAGATGGTAGCATAGAATTTAAGAGGCCTTCCTGTGGATTAGGGAGTGACAGTCGAGACAAGAACAGAGCGGGAGCATGAAAAGTTGAAGAATGTGACTAATTGCATAGAAGAAGAAAGCTGTCTAAGACTTTGATAAGATGATTTTTGTGCTCTTCTGACCACAAATTCTCCATGTGACATTGTCTCTGGGAGCCTAGAATTCCTGAAGTATTTCATAGAGTCAAATTAGAAATGAATACGTGACAGAAAAGACCCAAAGGAGAAAAGAAGAGAGCAGACAAGAGAGATGACTCCTACCAGAGAGTACCACCTCTACCAGATCTCCCTCCTGGATGTCAGTGGCAGCTTTTACCAGTTGGAGGATGTTGTTGGATGTTGTGTCATGCTTGAACAGCAGGATCTTGTCATAAATACCATAAAAGCCACACTCTGGGAACTGAAACATACAAAGAGAAGATGATCGAAGGTTAGATTAGCAATAGGAAGTCTAGATAAGGACCTTGATTGACTCACTCAGACACACAGACAATTTTTGTCCTAGATATACACTCTCTCTCTCTCTCTCACATGCACACAGAGAGATTACCCTCTTTAACGTCATACACCACCACTAATAAAGAATCTCCGTTTGATGCTATTTAGCGACAATTAAAAGCTCGCCATGCAAACTGCTTTATATTTTCTCAGTAGTGCTCGGTAGGGTTCTTTGGCAACACCTATTCTGCCAGCCAGGTTTTTCAATCATTTCCACAAGTCTCCTGGGTTTCTGCTGATCATGACGAAAAAATACGCCTCAATGCAAACAATGCAAGGAGAGAACACGAGCTCACAAAGTTCCAGCTGTGATCTCAAAACACACAAGCCCAAATACACACACAACACAACACAAGTCAAAAATGAAGAGAATGAAATTATTGATGTGTTCAGTTTCACATGGAAGGAGAAACAAAGGGGGAAACTTTATATCCTGTGCTCCTGCTTGTCTCATATATGCACGGTACACACACGCACACACACGCACGCACGCACGCGCGCACGCGCACACACACACACACACACACACACACACACACACACACACACACACACACACACACACACACACACACACACACACACACACACACACACAAGGACAGTGCTACTATCATCTGGCTGTATCAAGTCTGTATGTCGTTAGCCGCTGGCTATATTACCTGGTTATGGGTTATGTTGTTATGAGAGGTGTTCCGCTGCCCAGCTGAGGTTGACTGTCTCCGGATGAGATTGTAATGTCCTCCGTTTTGTTAAAGTCAAATAAAGTCAAATGAGTTTGTCTACTTGGGGACAGAGTCTGACTTTCTTTTTACCCCCCTTCTATTTTCTAAAGACGTTTGACCTTTCCCATAGAAACCAATTACCCCTCAGCTTTATTCTAGTCCATGCTATAAATCATGTTCAATGCAAGGGGAGGGCTGAGAAATATTTAGAAATCCCCCTTTTTCTGCTTCTGACCTTTTCTCTCTCTCGAACACACCACACATTGACTACTGCCACTCCCTCCTGGCAGGCCTCCCCACATACACTTTCAGACCTCTGCAGATGATCCAGAACATGGTGGCACATCTGGTCTGCAACACAGCCCAAAACAGCTCATGTAACCCCACCTCTAATAACCCTCCTCTGGCTGCCAGTGCGTCAAATTCAACACCTGGATGCTTGCTCACAATACTGCATCTAAAACGGCTCCAGACTACTTAAATGGTAAATGGACTTGTTCTTATATAGTGCTCTTCTAGTCCAGTGACCAGTCAAAGAGCTTCACAATGGGTTTCTCCCATTTATCGAGCTACACGGTGGGATATTAACCCACAACCCCGGACTCCCAGACATGTTATCTACCTGCTGAGCCAGTGAACTCCCTCATTCAGGTCTACACTCCTTCCTGATCACTGCCAATGAGAGGCTTCAACAGGACCACAACAGGGCCTTGAGTCACCAGCTAGACTCCTCTTCTGTGGTTCCCCGGTGGTGGAACGAGCTACCAAACTCCATTCACTGAGTCCCTCTCAATCTTTATGAAAAGGCTCTTTCCTGAACACCTCTGAGCTTGAAGTCGACTTGATGGACTTAATTAATGGAAAAGGAGGGATTCTGCTTCTGTTCACTGTGTACATTGCCTTCGGGCGCTGCCTGATGGCACCGACGTTCTGTTAGACTCGAGCTTAGCTTTGGGGGGGACTCACATTGTTCACTCCAGAGTAGATCCTTTGGATTAAAGTGTCTGTGTTGCATGAATCTGTAACACAGACGCATACATATTAACTTACCAGACAGAGAGACTTGCATTATACAACATTAAGTGTTTCACATGTCTTTGACCTTGAAACATGTGTGAGACTTATTTAGGAAAAAGGTTATCTCCCCTCTGCCGAGGAAAAGCATCTCCACGATGCCGCCACCACCATACTTGGCTGTAAGGATTGCGTTGAGGCGAGGATAGTGTTTAACTTCACATCGCTCTCTTTTAACTTTGGAAAAAAGCTACAACTCGGTCTCAACACCTCGGCAAAAACTCTCAGTTCAGCCAGTTCAGTCTCATTTTTTATGGCAAACTCCAGATGTGCTTTGAAAAGGTTCTTTTAGATCAATGGCTTCTTATTTGCCACCCTCCCATGTGGGCCAGTTTTATGCAGAGTTCCTCACAGGGTTCACCTTTACTCCTTCTTACTGAGCTGCAGCTCTTTCAAAGTGCCACCTGTGACCTCCCTCACTATGCATTTATAGTATTTCATCTCCCAACTTCCACAAAATGCTTTGAAGTCTTCATTTCCAACCATTTCCTCCAGATTGAAACCCTGACCAGTGATCCTTAAACAGAGTGAGGTTCTTATCCAGGACATGTGAATATATACTTTTAATGGGGACAGTTGGAGAAAAACAGTAAGGTAATGAACTTTTGTTATGATTGCACAATAACAAAGGTATTGAATCTTCCTCATGTCATTAAGATTACATATTTGATTTTTTGTGTTGATCTATGCTCAATAATCCAGGTACAGAAATCACTAGAAAGGTGAATTGGTTCACTGAACACAACATTTTCCCACATTAAACAGGGCCAGGGTAAGTGTAGTTATCCTAACTGGGCTGTTTGTCAAAACCAGGAAGACACCCAAACCGTGCACTAGGCAATCAAAGAGAGAAGCACAACCAGTGGTGTCTCTATATGAGGTGGGAGTTTCCAAACAGTCGAGACATGTATTTTCCCAACACCGTGCCTCAATTGCTTTCAAACCCCAAAACACACTGTGCCAGAAATTGATTCACCCTAAGGACTGGGTCCTCCAGCAGAAGCCGAGTAGTACAGAGTACACCATTAAGTGCTGAGTGGGTTGCCATGGCTTGTACATCAGGGAAACCAAACAGACGCTGCCCAAGAGGATGGCACAACACAAGAGACCAACACGTCAAGCCAGGACTATGCAGTCCACACCCATCTACAGGCCAGTGGCCACTCTCGAGGACGAGGATGTGCACATCCTTGACAGGGAGGAATGCTGGTTTGAACAGAGTAAAAGAGACCATCTAGGTAAAGAGGGAATGACCATCCTTACAATGCTGTGATTGCAGCCATTCCACAAACCTCTGTGAACAGCACACTTGACCATTGAAGGTCCAGTCAACGGCTAACTTGCATATGAAACCATCATTGGTTTCAGGCATTATGTGACTGTATTGATATAAAGGTGGGGATGCTGCAGGCAGCTCAGACTGGGGATGTCACCTGTATGAGTGACGAAACATTTCTCTCAATCAAACACTGTGTCCAGATGAACTGATTCACCTTTTATGTGATTTCCTCTGTATAAGCTTAGAGACTCCAGAATACAATTTAAATACATTAAGTAATACAGGTGATAGTAAGAATTAGTCATGGGTCTGGATAGCTACCTTGGCAGGTGACTGTATGTTTTGGCACTTTTAACCAGACCTCTCCATTGTGTAAGATGGCCATCACGGAATACCTAAAGACACAGAAAACACACAACTCCGGGAAGACCTCAGGACCAAGCCAGGATCACCGGAAAAAGAGAAATTAAATAGAAGTCTGATCAACCGGATTATACCAAGTTAACTTTTAGAGTCCAGGATGAATCTTGGGGTATATCTCTGCAGAAACCCATTGATTCCTATAGTAATCTATACAATATATTCCTTAGGCACTGTGATGAACTCTCCTGTAGAGGGCAGTGTAACACAAGAGCTTGCTAACAGACCCTCCCTTACACAATGATCCAGGACTTTGACCATTACTCTGTCTATCTTTCTTGTTGGCTGTCTAGCTGTTTGGGTGTCTGTCTTTATCACACACGCACACACACACACACACACACACACACACACACACCAGTCCTGTCCTAAGGCAGGTGTCAGATTTCAGTGGATGCTTTAATTGGAGTGCAATCACTCAGGCAGCAGATTAGGCAGGGTGTTGAGAGTTATCTGTCAGGGTTTGCAAACATACATTGTGCTTGTGTTCGTGTGTATGCATGGTTAACACAAGAAAACCCCCATCAAACTGCCTGGAACATTTTTGCATTCTGGGTGCAGTTGGGATTCATTGTTTAATCATGTGCGTGCTGTGTTTTGACAGACTCAGTTAAACATCAGTCATAGCAGGAGGGGTACAGAAGGATGAGCAGACAACACCATCCGTTTGCTTGTTATTATTTATTAGGATGTCATCATAGCCTCATTATTGCACGCATTATAAACACTGCACTATTGCTTTATGACTGGCCAGTTCCAGAGTTCAGATTGACCTCGGCTTCCTTTCACCTCAAAACCTAGAGACTATAGACACATTCACATATAGCATGGCTACGGCACAGAATCCCTTGTTGAGCAAACGGCAGTTGGCACAGGATAAATAGATGGACAATGTCTGCAGTGGATAGCTTACTGGTGAAAGGGATATTCATGAGGATGGTCAATTAAAAGAGGCTTCAGAGGCACAAGAGATGCCAAAGCTCACTTTGGTGAGTTAAAATACTGTTGGCTGATTTTAAACCCCGGCAACCTTCTTTACATCCACATCCCACTTTAGCGTTCCAATACACCCTGCAATTCTTTTGTCCATCTTCCTGTTATCCAAAACCCATCTCCTCAAGGCCGCTGCCTTGGCAGGTTTTGCAGTGGGGAGTCAGATCGGAGTGGCCGGGTGTATGCACTGGCTAAGTCTCTGTTGGCTCGGCTTAGGTGGTCTTGGCTGAGCCTGATCCGACCGAATGTTTCACACATCGTATGAGATAAGGTGGACCAAGCTGGCAGTGGGGAAGGTTGAGGAGAGAAAGGGAGAGAGGATGAGTGGAGAGTTTTGTCTGAGGATGGTCACTGGACTATATTAGAGGTGAATGAGGGTTAAGTGCTCTATTGGTATAGCCATTAAAAGGTGGGAGTTGAGTACTGGTTCTTACTAGGGCGAGCACCATCAGCCACTGCCAATTTGAATCCAAATCAGTAACCTCTCTTCCTCTTTGCATTCCTTCTCTTTTCAGCCTCTCCTCACTCCTCCTCTCCACACGGACAAATAGACATTCCGGCAGTGGATGTGGCAGCGGTTGTCCATAGCAACCTGCCATGCGGGGAGTATCTTGAGGGAGCAGGACCACTGAATGAATGGCTAAGCCTCCTGCTAACAAAGCCTGTGAATCTCTGGGAGGCTTTGAGCTTCTAGAGGAGAGCCGCGACTTCTGGGCCGTGGGAGTGCTTTACATAATCCAGCAGCGGCTCCCCTCTGCTCCAGTGCGTCGCTTGCTCCCATCCACCTTGCACCCCCCGTCATGAAGGCCGTCACGTCTTTTCCAAACCGACACTCTAAAAATTCTTCCAGTTCGTCATTGGGTTCAACAGTCTCTCAGGATGTTTTCAGGAATGGATACCACGCTGACCAGGCTCCCTCCATACATGTAAAACAGCACAGCTCTCATATGCACATATGGGCACTGGGCTGTGGTTGCTGATGAGGGTATGTGATTCCAGTAGAGTGTTGGGATATGAGAAGCATCAAGCAGTGCACTGACTTCACTTAAGATAGGAAAGTGTGACTCCTCTTGTCTCATGATGCTAATCTGTACCTCTGGAACACCGACCGCTCACACAGCAGATTCTGCAAGAGGAAGCCAAACGTTCAGGTACCTCCTAACATACAGGTCACCAAAACCTCTTCTCTGCTTGTCCTTTGGCTATATTTGCTGAAGTCCGAGGATTGAGCCTGATCTCTGTCAGTGTCTTTATTCACGGTGGCTTTTCCTACACCTGACAAAGTTTTTCTTCTCATTCTGTGAACTTCTTCCCACACTTCATTGCCTCGTCTAAAGAGAATCTGACACGTCTGGAGATTTTGATAACAGTTATGAGCTGTAGCTCAGGAAGGCCCTGATAGTGTAATTCTATCGGCAGGGCAAGCAGCAGCAGCTGACATTGTGTATTGTGCCTCCCTTCACTAACCTCCCTGGGACCATCAGTACCAGCTGCTGCATCGGGCCTCCCAATATCGACGCATTTAACGCAGACACGCCAACCTCACACTTGGATGAGTGCACGAGTCAATCCTTCCCCTGAACGGCATGTCGGCCTCTCTGCCACTCTCCTTTGCTCCTCTCTTTTATTCATTTCATCTGTAACACAAAGTAGTAAAGGAATCGACGTATGGGGATATGCCCTTTTTTCTGGGTTGGGAAATTCACATTAGAGTAGATTCCCATAGCGAAATGTACGTGCACATCCATTCACACCGTTTCAGGGAAATAAACAACAACAGAAGGCTTGGTTGTGAACACAACTACATTACTTTGAGTTGCTCTTATGCCCTATAACCTATCTAAGGAAACTTTTTCATTTTCTGGCATCGGATTTAGACTTGATAATACTGAACTGGGATCAGGCTACGTTCTAAGGGCAATGCACTACCATACACACATTAAGGCACATAGCCATATTGAAAACATCACGTATCTATGGGTCACAACAGACCTAGCCAAACACTGTCTTGTTGGTTTAAACTGTGCAGGTTCATAAATGCTAGCTCCACTTGTATACAACATATATCTAAGCTCAGTGAGACGCCTGTTTTCTTTGTTGAAAGACCGATGGCGACACTCGCCGTCATGACAGTTTTGGGGCAATACGAATGGATCTGCTGGATTCTACTCCTTGCAGAGCTACCATTAGTTGCTAAAATCTCCAACCCATTACAGTAATCCGCCCAAGAAACACGAGCATGAAAGTGGAAGTGGACAAACTGTAGCTTTGGTGAACACGACTGAACAGCTATGACTGTTGATATAAAGGGACTTCATGATTAGAAACAGAAAAAAAATAAAATTGACCATTCTGGAACAAAATGCATATTTACCTCTAAAACGGCCACAATGGGTTTGTTTGAATGGATCTGGGGTGCAAAGCACATCCATCTGGATGACAGATTGATTCTTAGAGAAAGTGAAGAATTGCGTTTCGCCACAGTATTGAGTTAATGAATTTGATGCATTTAGTACGTTCATTCTAGCCATTTTATACTATTCAACTCATAGTTTCCCCCCCGTACTCTAGAGTTATAATTCAGTCAACATTGTGCTGTTTGAACCATCAGTAGTATAGTATACAAATGTACAGATACACAGTAGAAATGCGTACAGAATTAATTATTACAATGAGATCTACAAAAAAGCATGAGAATAAAAAGTCTGTGAAACACTGCGGATGAGTCAAGCGGAGCCACAACGGTGTGTCCACTCTCCAGAACCTCCCCCGACCATGACTAAGCGCAAGTCTATTTACACAGCATCATAACAAAGCTATCAAAAACAAAGGCTCCAAAAATTCCTCCTAGAAATTTTTTTTGTTCTTTTGTTTCTCTACTTACAACAATGTTGATTCCATATATGTACATCCCTAGAAAATAATTTAAACATAGTTACACACTTTCTACATATGTGAAACAATATGTTCTAGTCCACAAGGAAGGAAGGTGTGTGTGTGTGTGTGTGTGTGTTGTTGTATTACATTTGCATGTACGTTTGGGAATGACAGTTGAAAGGACGGGTGTTGTATTGGCAGATGGGCTAACAGTCACAGGGGCACGTTAAGAGAGCTGACTTGGTCACAGAGACGAAGTGGTGGAGTCGACTATCTCTCTCCCGTTGCACACAGTTGGAACGTAGTGGGCACTGACAGAAGCTTAAGAGAGAGACAGAAGGAAGATAGAGAAATAGAAAGAATAATGAGTTAAAACGGAAAGATATTCATCATCCATTGGACCTAGTAGGAGACTATGGGGTCCGTTTTCATGAACCAAGTCACGTGGAGCAATTTATTCCATGGCAAAGACACATGTTGCAACCACGACTCATTTGAGAACAGGAATACTTTATTAGCAGGTGTTGTTGGGTGTGATGTTAAAATGAACCAATCAAATTTCTTCTTACCCCTCCCTTTAAATGGAGTGTGCACTGTGCCGTGAGCACACTGCCGATTTGGCGATGGAATGACAGCACAGTCCGATGCTTTCCAAAAGCCGAATATTTTTTCTAAGAAAATTTGTGCATAATTGCCTCGGAAGTTCAAACTAGGTTTCATTTCAATCACTTATGTCAGGAACAACAGGATAAAATCTCCAAATATGAGTTTTTGTGGCAAAAACTAAATAAACAAAAACCAAAACAACTTAAATTTGGTTTGATAGGAGACCACCACCAAATAAATAGTGCCATAACCAGCTGGAGATATTCCATTTCTAAATAACAGAATTGTTGTGACTTGATAACAATCTAATGCAATAAAGCCTACACCATCCCATCTATTGGAGATAGAGCCAACAGCATCAAAGCCAAGAGCTATCTGCCCCCCCCTTCTCAAAAATGAGCTGTGTATGAACTTTTTTTTATTTAGGAAAAATACAGACAGTCCTCTTAACATGTCGTTTCAAAATACAGTGCCTAGTTAGATCGACAGCTCAAAGGTTATTCTTAGGTGAAAGCGCGGTGAGTATGAGATGCAAAATCATGTTCTGCATGACTATCAGAAAATACATCTTTGTAACTTGTGTGTATCAGTGTTGTGCATCCGAGTAATTCATCAACTCGTCAAATTTACTTGTTTATTTTTGACACCCTTTACCCACATTATATATGTACATATACATATATGGACCATTTTTTATGTGTCACAAATAGTCCCTTTGTTATAGAAACCTATGTCGACGTATGTAGGGATATGGAGGTGGGTTTGGGTGTCAGGATCATGGTCATTCTTGAAACCAAATTGCACACGCCACTGAATTGTCAACACACCTCCTACTGCGCCTCTCTTCCCAATTCAATGCGGCGAATTACAAAAATACCGCAGAGGGAAGCGCACAAAGTGAACATGACTGCGCCTCCGGGAAATATAACCTCCATCAGTGGCAATCCAGATTTCACAGTCAATATCAAAATAGGGCCCGATGTCTGAAAAGGTCCATGTTTTTGGTCAAAAACTACTCAAACACAAACAGTTTTTACATCTCTGAGAGATGAACTGAATGTTTTGCAGTAGTGTGGATATATTGATAATCGTGTCATGAGTACCTGGAAAAGAGGAGGATTCCCATACCAAACCTTGGTATGGGAAGGTGTTTTGCAGACAGAGCGAGGTAGCATACCATGAGATGCGTATGTAGTAGGGGGTCCACTAACACTGAAGCGGTTGAGGTTGAGTCTGTGGCTGGTCACGTTCTTCTGGGGCTGGAACATGATTATATGGACCTTGGGCGCAAACATGCAACCCAGGACCACAAAGCCACTAAGGCTGACCGAAATACACATAGTGGTGGTCTGAACCTGAGGAGGACCAAAGAAAGCTGGGATGGACATTACTAATTCAACACAGATGGATCAAAAATGCTAAACGGCTCAGTAAGAGGCATTGATAAGGATGCTAAATCATATGATGACTTTCGGTGTCTGTATCGTTCTTTGATTTGGTCTAACAAAGTGCTTTACATCAAGCCAATAACACATAAAAGCCAATAGGATAAACAATAGAAACAAATGCATTTAATGATTCACTAGTCTATCAATACATTCAAGTCAGTGGGGCCCTTAAAATGTTAGTGTGCAGTGACAAGGCCGTGTTTCTTTGCATCAGGATAGAAGATATCAGTCACAGCATGGCTCAATAAAGTACTTAATCAGTAGAGACCACAGAGACCAGCTTTACAATATCTTCACTGGTAGCTTTGACTTCAGTTTCATTACACTGAAGTCCTACACAAGCAAAATAAAATGGTTTATGCTCTTGATCGATCACAGGTTTAGAGAAGTGTGTGTGTGCCTCCCAGGCCTATGTGTAGCTCCATCCATCTAACCGTGTGTGGCCGATAAAAGGAAGAAAAAGTGAGGGTGACGGGGTTCAATAACAGGAGGTCGCACAAGATTTGTACCATAGAGAGGCACATAAGTATCCAGCCCCTCAACAGCTCCTCTTTGCGTCTGTATGTATGTTGCCAAGTAACATTACACTACCACTTCACTAATCTTAAAGTCAGATTACAAGGCCAAAGCAATACTTATTTCCTTGGAGGCAGAGGGAGAGGTAGAGAGAGAGAAAGAGGGGTAGAGAAGTAGAAAGAGGGAGAGGGGGTAGAGAGGGAGGGAGAGAGAGGTAGAGGGGGGGAGAGAGAGAGAGGGAGAGAGAGAGAGAGAGGGAGAGGTAGAGAGAGAGAGGGAGAGGTAGAGAGAGAGAGAGAGGGAGAGGTAGAGAGAGAGAGGGAGAGGTAGAGAGAGAGTTTGTGTGTGCTTACAAGGGTGCATCTTAAGATTTGTATGGATCAGGTGAACACTAACTCCTTTTGCTGTCAAATGTGAACATGTGTCAGCACTTTGACAGAGTCTGGCTGTTTGTCATCCCAGTATCTCTGAGTTGGGATTGGTCCCAACAGGATTAAGATTTGTTCAAGGTGCCACCACAGCATCAGGTTTATCATGACTGTTATATGCTGGTTAGTATATGAATGCATTTGACTGTTTGTGTGTATGTGTGAGAGTACCCTATAGTCACTAGATGTAACATAGAAGATGGGAAGGAAGGCCAGCCATATGATACAGGTAGTGTACATGGTGAATCCAATGAATTTGGCCTCGTTGAAATTCTCTGGACACTTCCTGGTCTTGAAGGCATACCTAGAGAGTGATATGAAAAAAACATTGCGTATTCAATTGATGACCTCCGGAGAGCAAGGGTGGTAGTTAATGTAGTCTCTCTGTTCTGAGTTGTGATTTCAATTTTTAATTTGAGAAATCCCTTCTTTGTTTGAAAGAAACTGCTACTTACTCTTCCTTTCTGCAAGAGTGAACCATGAAGGACATTTTTTCCTCAATAATAGATAAGTGGCATGTAATAAAATAGGTAGGACCAAGTGTCTTTGATGTAAACCTTAATGTCCTTATCATGCCACAATTAGCTGCTGGACCATTTGTGTCAGACTTACACAGTACACAGGATGACCAAGAGCACATCATATCCCAGTGACAGTAACATGCTGGAGTCACGCACATTACACTTGAGGATGACAGTCTGCCGTCGCTCTGGCAATGTGAAGCGTCGTGTGCCAGGGACCTCTAACAGTAACCACACTGACACCATCACCAACTGAACTGAGATCAGACTCAGACAGATAAACACCTGGAAAGGCAGAGGAGAGAAGGTCGAGTTGTTTGTCGTTTCATCTATTCCATTAATCTGGCCGACCATGTGACTACACATCCTATAAACCAGACTAATCCATCCATCTATCTGGCCATTTATTGATCTCTTACTTCCATTCATCCATCCATGTTTTCAGCTGACAGCTCACAATCACCCACCTGAGAGGAGGGGCTAATGAAACGAGGTCTTACAGCTCCACTTCCATCCTTTACCCCGCTGAAAATTCTGGCAATCCTATTGGTCTTGGTCAGCAAAGCAGAGTAGCAGACTGCAAATGAAGTGCCCAGCCCAAGGCGTCGCAGGGCACAAATGGCAGGAGAAGGCTTGGCGAGGAAGAGGAAGGTCATGGCATAGGACATGAAGACTCCCAGCAGGAGGATGTAACATAGCTCTCGACCCGAGGCTTTCACCAGTGGTGTGTTGTTGTGTCGGATAAAGACCCAGAATACCAGACCTGTACACATGAACCTGGGGGCAGGGTTAGGGGTTAGAGAGCAGCATCCTCAAGAAGATCCAATCACACTTAAAAGAGGAGATAATCTCCATCATAACCTTATCATACTGACACAGGCTTATATTTCCTCATTGCTCAGCCAACCCCCATTCAAATAAGGCTTTATTCATTGATGTGGACTTTTTAAAGATACATTGGCCCCCTCCCCCTCATACACACACAACACAAATACACATCTCATGCATATACACACGGTGATTGTAAAGCAAACTGGAAGCTAATACAAGATGCCCAGTCAATTGTATTAGACTTTCACTTTGCTTACCATTTGATAGAGATGAGGGTCGAAAAAAATGTTAAAAAGTGATAAAAAGAAACCACAGGAAGCTGTTGTGAGTAGATGCTTTTAGGACCACTGTCACCTTTTATTGATGATGCTCAATTTTTTGCATTAATTTTCAGACTATGATCTTTAAATGTGTCCGTATCACAGTTCTGTGGCAATAGATTAAGGGGATAGTTCACTGCAAAAACAAAAATAAACGTTTCTCCGCTTACCTGTAGTGTTATCTATCCATCTATGTGGTTTTGGTTACTCATGATAATCCACAGACCTTGTTGTGAGCAGTTTCATGTAGGTATAGTTTGGTATAAGAAAAGAGTTCTGACATGGTACTGCTCACAACTAGGTCTGTGGATTATCTGGAGAAACTGAGTCATGATTTCTGGAAAAAATGCATCACTGTTCACTTTTTCAAACGTAGTTATTTAGAGCTTTGGGCAACACAAGCAGAGTGCCATCTTCTTCCATTGTATTGGAAAGAAGGCAGATATCTCTTTGGCTGATATCTCCAAAACTCAGCAACTCACACCAAAATGACAGAATGAAAAATAGCACTACAGGTAAGAGGAAAAAAATCCCCACATGTTTGTTTTTTTGGGTGAACTGTCCCTTTAAAATATGATCTCACGGAAGCATGATATCCATCGTTTAATTCATTTTGGTAGATTTCCTCATGGAAGAAAAGTTGGAGCATGCCCAATCAATTTGTCAAGTGTTGAAGGCTGCAAGTGGCGATTTCCAGTTTGAAGTACTTTCGTGCAAACTTAGTTTCATCTATCATCACAAAACCTCTCCACGAAATAGTGCAGGAAGGTGTTACTCCACATAAATGTAGAAAAAAAAACTAATTTTCCAATGATCACTTCCCTCTTTCTCTCACTACAGACTATAGTGTCATGTGTATCACCATGGTGCTATTGACTAATTGTGTAACGCAGAGAACCATGCAAACTATAAAGCAATTTTCCCCCAAAAATGAATTCCACTTCAAGGCTAAGGAAGCACTAGGGAACCATGAATGTTTCCATTACAAAAATATTTCAGGACCTATTATGTCAGTGAAAAATAACAACATAATTTAGACATTAAAGTATGTTATATGTGACTGGTGGTCAAAGGAGGTAATTTGTTTTTCTGCCCCCTGGCAATAATGGCTGTTTTCATTTTAACCCTTTGGAAAACTCTCACGCGCGCGCGCGCGTACACACGCACACAGACGCACACACACACACAATGTGCAAGGTAACTAAACCTGCTGACAGCATCAGCATGCCATCATCCCTCTAATCACTCACCCAACACAGGCGATAGTGATGGGCCCAATGGCCCAGGCATCTTCCCACATGATGTAGTCCTCAGGCAGGTCGTAACACGAAGTCAGGTCCTCATTAGGCCACTGGCCTGGGGCGCAGGGCGAACAGGTGAATTCATCCACAAGGTACTCGTGAGGCTCACAGGCTGTGCAGATCCAGCAGCAGTACTCACCTGGTCATTGGAAGGCAAAAAAAAAAACAACCAGATAAACGTATTGGAAATGTCAAGTGTTCTCTGTCTGGGTACTCTGTGCCCAATCATTCCCCATTTCAGTAAAAAGGAAAGGGAAAATGAATAACTGATGGTTATTTTATTCATCATAGAATTTGAATTTAAAATGAGGATTAAATGGTGATCTATTTTGCTGGCAAATTTTAAACATGAGATTACAGAAACTGGAATTGGTTTTGGAGTTTAGTTTTCCGAGTTTATGGTGTTAAGCTCTATTTTCATATTTCTCTTGATAGTTCCGTATTACTCATCTATTAAGTATATTTGCGGTTAAGGGTCGGCTTCGGGAACTGATGAGCCAAAGGCAGGGGGTTTGAACCCGCCGTGTGGCATCAGAAAGGGCATCCAGCCTCGATCCCCCATCTTCCATTTAAGTCCGCGTCCACCCCCACAACGCGGGGACCAACCGTGACACGCAAAAAAGGACCTCTCATTAGGTATATATGCGATTATTCACGAAATCCAATCGATTAGTGTGAGATTAACCTGGCCTGTGTCATGACCTGTGACATTTCATCTCACTTCGACCCCATCACATAACTTGAACGATTCTCATGTCTTGGCCGTGGAGTTTACTCTGGTCATTGCTAGGGAGTCCTTTGACACATGACTTCATTTTTGTCATTTCCACATTGAAATTTAAGTAATGCAGTCGTGAAAATGTATGATTATGTATGGAAATAATCTAATCGCTTCGGTAAACTGCGCTCAGTGCAACATTGTCTAATGGCCTCTCTCAGAACATCCACTTTGGACCCCATGCTGCGATATAAGGTTACCAAACATGGGACAAATGACTCGTTGTCATCTCTACTATCCAAGTGGGAGAGAGCTTCACTGTTACGGTCCGTTGACTCTCTTTCCAAATGTGGTGCAGCTACTAGCTTATGAAGTTGTTTAATAGGAACGGGGTTTGCTATGCGTAGCAAAAGGGTGGGGAAGAAGCTGAATCTAGTCACAAAACTTGGAATAAGGATTTATCTAATATTCAAAACCTGTTAGCTTAACAATGCCTACTTAATTATTGATTTTCATTTTCTTGTTTCTAAATGATGAATGAATTAAGTGCACATACATGCATGTGTGCGTGTCCTATCTTTCTGAGGACCAGTTTGAGTTTTTAACCATCAGAATGAGGATATTTTTACAAAATGAGGACATTTTGGCCAGTCCTCACTTCTTTAAGGTTCAATTCCAGGGTTAGACTTGGGTTTGGAATTAGGATTAGGTTAAGGTGAGGATTAAGGACTAAGGAGTGATTGTAGTCAATGAAGGGTCCTCACAAAGATAGAAGTACAAGAATATATGTGTGTATGTGTGAGTGTGTGGGTGTGATGTCAATAGAGAAAGGGTGAAAGAGGCTTTGAGTCTGGTGATATGCTACCAACCCGTCCAGAACAATCATCTCCTGAGGGACTCCACTATAAGACTTAAATGAGGCAATGCATTTTCTTCCAGTCTC
The DNA here is from genome assembly GCA_900302585.1 of Regalecus glesne. Lineage (NCBI taxonomy): Eukaryota > Metazoa > Chordata > Actinopteri > Lampriformes > Regalecidae > Regalecus > Regalecus glesne. The sequence continues at coordinate 18,425 of OMLC01042200.1, forward strand.
TCTTACCAGCCTGCATTTTCTTCATTTCATTACGAGCGCATGGGTCACTGCACTGCGACGTGGGCGCCACCTCTCTGGGCCAGTGAATCAGATCAGCACTCAGACTCAGAGTCTCAGCCCATTCACCCACTGGAACATAACCATAGCGGTCGCCGTTGCGCTGGAAGCTGAAGATATTGTATCGGCCTATGCCGTCTCCTTGGGAGTCAAATTTTACTGCCGTCTCGCTACCTTGGGGCGAGAAAGGGGCTGCAAGGGAAAATGAGAGAAAAAGAATGGTAAAGTGGCATGAGGGGTAGTGAGAGGAGTGCAAAAGAGCAAAACTAAAATCATGCTGTTGCTTCACTGATGTATGCTGAGGAAGTTAAAAGCAGCATTGGGGAAAGAAACAACACAAGAGGTGGTCAGTTAAGCCATAGCAGCTTAAATATGGAGGGGCATTACGGCTAAGTTCACATCAGAGCACTGGATGGATTTCATTCGCTGAGAGGGTATACATGCTTTGTGTGTCTAGTGATGTCTGTGTTTGTCTCAATGGCGTCTCTTTCTGTCTACCCTCAGGTAAAATAAAGACAAGCATACACCAAAATTCCCTCGAATGTGACAAAGTTTATAACCAAATGGAACATTAACAAACTCCCCATAAAGTCATAGAGGCATGGAGACAGAGGATTGAATCTCCGAGCAGCACTATGGTTACCCACACACACTGATGGAATTAGCCTCTGGGTCCCTTGCATGAGGGAGGTACATCACTGAAATTGCCAAATCGGGTTGTATACATGTTGTTATGAAAGGATTACCATCTACCCTGAGGATAGATTGTGAAATTGGCAGGATGCTGGAACTATTAAAAAACCCATAGAGAAAAGTAGCAATTGGAAAAAAACCCAAAACAAAACAAAGCAAAACATGGCTTCTTGAAGCGTTGCCTCTTTGGACCTAACCATGCGGGCAGTTGTCTGTTCTGACACAGACAAAGTGCATGTCATCGGTTGCAGCGCCACAGCCAAGCAGTCGACTCAGTTCGGCTGACATGCTGTACGATGTACAGGGCTGTGCGTGCTCCACTGTTGACTTCCTGTCAGATCATGATTTGGCTGGGGATGTAGCGTGGAGCATACAGGCTTCATAAAGCATCACTTGTCATGGTATAACAAGGTGTTGAGATGTCAGCGTGAAACAGAATTGATGATGTAGTTCTGTATCTGGTGTGCACACGTGTCTGAGATTAACAAAAGGGCCAGCCAATGTCTTTCTCCAAATCAAGGATGGACAAATATCTTGAGATTATCCGAAAAAATTGCAGGATGAAGGGGGATTTTTTTAACGTGTGCGAGTGTGCAAAAAAAACATAGGAGAGAGCTGTTCGAGTTAGTTTGGAGCAAATTCTGGGTACCTGGCAGAGTCATCTATGCGAGCGAAAACCATAGCAGCCTTTTTTTTGGTATTGTTGGTGAGTGAGGGACGCGGTAGCTCAACAGTAGGGCGAGTGGCTCGGGAACTAACAAGCCTGAGGCTGTGGGTTCGAACCCACCGCGGGATGTCAGGAAGGGCATCCGACTTCAATCCCCTACGCCAGCCCTGTGTGATGGAATGGCGTACTGTCCAGGGTGTTTCTCTGCCTTCTGCCCAATGAGTGCTGGGATAGGACTCCGGCAGTTCCGCGACCCAACTTTAGAGTAAACACAAGACAATGAATAGATAGATGGTGATAGGAAATTAGACAGATAAGGAGGGAGTTCACCCTATATGGCTTTGTAAATACAAAATCACCAATGCAGCTGTCTCCTTAGGTGCAATGAAGGCCAAGACACAGTGATGTGCATGGGAAACTGAGCTGGATACAAAACACAGGGAACTCTGGTACACAGTCTCGGCAGAGAGATGTAGGAGGCAGCATGCATGTAAATAACCCCCCCCTCCAGTAGCCTAAATAAGTGTTTTCCTAGCTGTTAAACTAAGGCAGGGCCTGTTTCGATGAGGGACCAAAGCTCTGACCCTGCTGCGAGTCGGGAGGCGTGTGTGTGTTAGGGTGTGTGTGCATGCATGGGCAGTGCTGACGGGGGCTAAACCTGTGCTATTGTTGAGAGGGCTCAATGTGTTCAAAAAGGAATGGCATGTCAGACGGTGGCAGAGGGAGTTAGGGTTTATGAAATCCATAAATCACAAAGACAGCATAAAACTCTATCTTTATCCTTACCCTCTCTCTCTCCCTCCCTCTCCCTCTGTATTATTCTCTCCCTCTTTTCTTTCTGCTCCCTTATCTCTCTCACAGGAAATTCCAAGTGTCAAGTCTTCCATGCATTTTAGGACTAAATGTTTGAGAGACAACTAATGGATATGATTTCAATAACAGGGTGCTGATAATATCTTCAGACGAGGAAGAGATAAGAATTGATTATGCTGCAAGTTGGCAGACAATAAAGTCTGCTAATATCACAGCAATAAAGAAACCCAGCCCCTGTTCCCACAGACACACTTGCACATACAAATTCACTTCACCACTTGCTAATTATCATAACTGGAATTTATCAGTATATTCAATGTGTTGAAGCCTAATTGATGCATAGCACAGACTAAAGGGGCACTATTAGTCTGCATACCCTTGTGAGGGTCATATATTTGTCCTTGAATTTGCTAACAGATCACAGCCAAAGAGCTTGGGAGATTGAAATTCTTCCCCATAGCTAGCATCAGCATTCTGGTTAACAATGTCAGGGAGCCTTATTAGGAAAGTAAATGACAATGCAGGTTCAAGCCGGTGAAGGCCACCAAAGTTCCTCTGGTGGCTGCAAAGAGTTGAAACAGACAGCTCAGGTCCTTGAGTGATGAATGCCACAAGGCAACAAAAGCTAAAGCCGTAATGCTCCAAACTTGAAAAGATTACCTGGGCTGAAAAATAAATCTGTATCCTATGAGGTGACGTGAGTTCAGGGTATGGTTTTGAAGAGCCTGCAGTCTCTTTGCGTCAAAAGGTTGAATGGCAATTGTGCGAGTTAAATGTGAAACCGTAGCACAGAAGAATTACAGTGCAGATGTATCCAAGGCAGACAACACATGATAAATTCCGGGCCGCCAGTTAGGTGAGCAGCAGCTAACGCCACCAGCTCACCGACATTACGCAGTGTTGGGAGGATGCTATAAGCTACTCATGAGCTAGAATAACCAAGCTACACTTTTGATGAAAGAAACAACCTACACAACATTTAATGATGATGATGATAATGATAATAAAATAATAATACTATTAATAATAATTGTTCCCTTATCAGTCCCACAAGGGGAAATTTACAATTCTCTCTATTTGACCCATCCTATTGTATAGGAGCAGTGAGCTGCCACCTTGTGGCGCTCAGGGAGCCATTAAGGGTTCAGTGTCATGCTCAAGGACAACTCTGCTTTCTGCAGGACCAAGAATCAAACCAGCAACCTTCTGATCACCAGACAACTCCTCTACCCACTGAGCTATGCTGCCCAATAGAGTCAAATTTGCATGCTTTTAAAGAAGGATCTTGCAACAATAATCTCATCTAGTGTACCAGACTGGCCAAAACTGCCACTGTAAAATAAGAGGTCTATTTACGTCTCATGATTAGTCTCCACATTGTGGAGGAGGACAGGCTTGGTTGGAGAAGTGGGATTAAAGATGAAGGCCCTTCCTGAAGCCAAGCGGTGGGTTTAAACCCACAATATCTGCCTTGTCGGTTTCAACAGTGCACCCTCTACCACTGAGCTACCATGTCCCCTCAAAAAATGCCACTGTAAAAGAGAATATGAAAACCCTGAGATGGAGTGGCAACCTGTCCAGGGTGTTTGCCTGCCTTTTGCCCAATAAGCGCTAAGATAGGCTCCAGCATGGCTCTGCGACCTAACTTTGGATAAATGGTTGACAATGGATGGATGGACAGCCCGATCCCACTACTGCCTGCAACGTGGCCATGGAAACAGAGTTGATGGATTGTTTCAAATCTGTCTACGATGGAAAGCCTGAAGAAATTTCCAAGAATAAAAAATTTCGCACACCACTATAATACCCAAACACCATCCAGCACACTAGTTGAAAGACTTTTGGGTCCTAAGAGTCTCAATACTGAAAAGGAAATTTCTGAAAATCTTCATGGTGGAAGTTTTCCAAAAGATCAATTTTCAGTGACCTAAACACACTTTGAGAAAAGGCCAAAACTCTTATAAAACATGATGATTTCAAATATACCTATGTACGTGTGGACAGTGCTCACCTTAAAATGAAACAGTCTTGGTGACTGATGGTTTCAGCAGCTTGTCCTAATGCACCGTGAGAGGTACTTTAATGGTAGGGAACAGGCTAGTCCTCCAGAAGCCCAAGCATAAAGTCTAGGAAACGTGCCATCATCAACTTTTGTTCGGCAATGGGTTTCCTCAGTTTTAGCCTGTATTTTCATTTTCCGGCTAGACCTAGCTTAAATTTTAAGAATTGTTTAATTGTCACATGACAAAAGCCAGGGGAGTTTGTTTTCTGCATTTAACCCATCCTATTGTATAGGAGCAGTGAGTGCAGCCCCTGCACAGCACTCAGGAAGCAGTTTGGAGATCAGTGTCTTCCTCAAGAACACCTCGACATGCTTTCTACAGGGGCCAGGGATTGAACCATCAGTCTCCGATTACTAGTTAACTGCCCTAAACCCTGAGCTACGCCACCCCATATTAATATGGGCTATGTGTGTGTTTAATAGAGCCAAGCCCAAGTTCTTTATGAAGCCTTCATGCGGGGCTGAAATGAATCATATTGCATAAGATGAGTCATTCAGTGTTTGTGTTGGTCCCATGCTCTTTTTCTTAATGCTATTTCAGGGCAGGATATAGGTCTTGGTTGGGAAATATTAGTTTGTAAAATAGACCCTATGTGGTGGCTGTACATACTTAATACTCCAACAGCACTTTTATTTTTATTCCTGCAGTCAGATCACATACGTCCATGCCTTGTTCTTCTGTGAACCTTATCTTGATGAAAACAGCATAGAAACAGAGATTATTTCTAGTCATTCTAGGCTTAGTTATAGATGGGTCTGGCTCTATTATGTTTCATATGATAAGCCTACGATTAAAAATATTTATCCCCATTTCATAATTTATCAGACTTTGATCCTTTGTCTACCTGCCTAACACTGCGTCCAAGGATATTCGCTTATTTAAAAAAAGTTATATGCTGTTCAATTGTTCTATAAATTCCCACAAAGCGGCAGTAGAAAACTTTTTTTTATTAACTTATTGTGCAGTAAATGCTGACTCCACAGTGTAATGGCTTTAGAATAAGGAAACTACTGGCATTTAGTTTCATTATCTATAAACCTTGATTTCACTGTGCAATTATGTCTGCCATTGGGTACGATCTCAAGGGAAAATGAAGCCTCTGTACAAATGAAGTCGGTCAACCACTGTGCAACCTTACCAAGGAGAGGAGAGCATTATTCGTTTCCCCCGGTAGTGATCAGCAGCAATCCCCAATAACAGAAATGGTAGACAGTGGAACAACCAACGTGACAGTGGAAAATCTACCCAGCAACAGAAAAAACAGATGGGAACAGATCTTGATGGGGAAACGGATTTCAACACAACACCTGGGATTTGAGAGAGTTCAAAACCATCATTCGGTTGGCCTTATTTCTACTGGATCAGTAAATAACACATCTGGCAACTTATCAACACTACCACGTGTTTTACTCTGCCTTTATCCCAGCCCTGGGATTGGGGTTTCTGGTTCAAATTTGGATTCTTATGATCGTTTCTTGCTTTGGAGATTAGACAGGCTGCTAATAAATGGAAAGCAAACCAGTTGTCTTAGCACAGCGGCACACACAATAAAAATGCTCGGAAACGTTCAAGAGAAAAGGAGAAAAGTCATCTACTTTTGATTTAATACAAGCGGTTAACATAAGCTGTTTCAGGTTTATGGCTTCATTGAGTTATACAATATCACCCACCACTGGATTTGTAATGAACTGCAATAAACTTGAGCTTCTGTGCTTTGATTACCTGCAATGAAACAACATCACCCTTGTCCATTTTACAACACCTAGCTGTATTCACGTGGTTATTTTTGTGAAAGTAACACAAAACTAGTGTAATCAGTAACACATATACTCTACACAGGCAGTAATAGTTTATATTACTTTCAAAAGAAGTAAAGTAAGCAACTTAAAACTGTCCTATCACTGAAAAATGTAGCCAAGTTAGTAGTACCGCTAGTATTGACAAGGCACTCCCCACCACTGACACTAGATCCTATCATCATCATCATAGTCACGGAAACACGTTTTTGATGAGGCTGCAGTAGCTCGGCGGTAAAACGCGTGTCTCCCAAGTCGGACTTAGCAGTGAGCAACAGTGTTCTCTCCATTGTAATACAATGGCCCAGCTGGGGTACAGTGCTTTCATGTGTTGTCAGTTTAAGACTAACGGTATACTTGAAGTGGTAAGTATACCAAAAGACCTATTATCACATGTCATGATTGGTGCCACCATTGAGGGGGTGGACATGACTTAGATGGAGCTTGGGGGATTAAGGCCGGATGCCCTTACTGACTCCCCACGATGGATTTGAACTCGCAGCCTCTAGCTCATCTTTTACCGAAGTGAGCACACTAACCACTGAGTGGTAAATAGACCAACTGTCCAAAAGCTTTAGGATTCACTAAGGGAGGAGATGGGCTCAGGACAGAGGATGTCACAAAGTAGATGAGAGGTTACAGAATAAGTGATAAGTGCAGTTTTGTCATGAACAGCAAATGGATACATCCATAGAATAACATATATTCTAGACTTACATTACTACACGAGTCTGAAACTGGGTGATTCCTTACATTGTTAAAGTTTTTTGCAGTTTAAGTTTTTCTGGCAGCTCCATATTCAGCATCCTTCTCCCAGTATACAAGCATCTCTCTTCTGCACATGTCAAAACCATCTCAGTCTGGCCTCTTGTTTTTTTGCCAAACCATCCAACCTGAGCTGTCCCTGATATACTGGTTCCTAATCCTGTCCTTCATCACTCCCAACATAAATCTAAGTATCTTCAACTCTGCCACCTCAAGCTCATGTCTTTGTGTCAATACTACTGTCTCCTAACCATACAACATAGCTGGTAAACCTAGACCTAAACCATCTTGTAAACCTAGGCTCATAAAAGCTTGCAAACCTAGAATAAGTCTTTTATCCTTTCACTGTTTCTGGTAACGGTCTATCACAAATCCCCCCCTGACCATCTTCTCCACTCATTCCACCCTGCCACCATTCTCTTCCTCATCTCCCACCATTACTTTGGGGAGTACGGGAGTCCACACTCCTCACCCATGCAGCCTTCTCCCCTCTCATTCACACGTGTATTACATCTGGCTCCCACTGACTTTCATTCCCGTTCTCACCAGTGCATACCTCCATCCCTCCAGACTCAACTCAACCTGCTCTCTACAGATCACAATGTCATCCGCGAACATCATAATCCGTGGAGACTCCTGCCTTGATAGCTTAACAAGTATACTAATGAACTGACAAAAGGTGACTGATAAACATGTTGATCCCCTTTTACTTCCCACTGTAAATATTCTCTTTTGATCCAGGGTTGCATGCATGTCAGAATGTTCCCCATGTAAGCCTGGGGCTTTCAAACATGTCCCAGGCTCTTCCTCATGTGACCCCCGCCCCAGAGACACCCACTTCAGACATGGTGCTAGCTCCTGCACCCCTTGTAGCACCACTCAGTATGCACATGGCTACACACACAAGTCTCAATGCATGCATGTGCTGCTTTGCGCACACACACACCATACACACACACACACACACACATACACAAGCCCTGAAACAAAGATGACTCTGTGACCCCGTTCATGCATCTGTTCCCTCTGGCCCCATCGAATCCATCTGAGACCATTTCCCTTTCCCTCAACACTTCTCACGTCTCGCAGCTCTGAGTGGCTCTCCATGTCCTCAAGGTGGCCAGTACCAAAAAGGGAAAGGTGGGTTCTTGCCAACCCGCCATAACAAAGGCAACATTCTCCCCACATCACTCCTGCCTGACCACATCTGCCTAACTATGGTAGAGACAGTGTCTTCTGGAGTGAAGATCAGTATAAATGGACTCAACTTGCCAGGACTTGTCCGACCTACTTTTAGGCACGGCGATTATAAACACAAATGTATTAATCTAGAGACTCATTACATTTGATTGATGGGTTAACCACTTCCATGCTCTGCTCGGCAGAGCTGTGTAAATTGCATCAAACAGCTAGATGCACAGGAAGGGGAGCAAGGTGAAGGAAGACTATGATTACAACTCAGTTCAGCAACATCCTCACTGACTTGTGGGAAACGCGTCAGCATCCCTGCAAAAAAAAATTCTAAACTTTATTACTGTAGTTTAATTAAAAGTGCGGTGAAAACAGGATTTTCATTCAGAAGCGGAGAAATTAATTATGTTCGCGGCCATGTCAGGCTGAAGTTCAGCCCAAGGGAGATAGTGGGTATAAAAGGCGTAGGAAAAGGAGGCGGGGGGCTTGAGTAAAAGAGCCAATCCCCTTTAATCCAGCCAACAGAGAGGAATAAGTTTTGTAAAACTGCAGAGGGACAGGGAAAGGGTAGAGCAGAATAGAATTGTTTTATTTTGCCAATAGGATTAAGGCCCGAGGAATTTGTTCACTGCATTTCACCCATCCTATTAAATAGGAGCAACGGTACAGCGTGTGCTTCGGAAACTGATGAGCCATATGTTGTCGGTTCGAAACTACCACAGGGCACCAGGCCTTAATCCCCCATACTCAATCTAAGTCCGTGTCAACCCGTACAACATTGGGACTAATTGGGAATAAAAAAAGGACCTTTCACTGTATAAGAGCAGTGAGCGCAGCCACTGTGCGGTGCTCAGGGATCAGCTAGGGGTTCAGTGTCTCGCTCAAGGACACCTCGACACACTTTCTGCAGGGGCTATGGATCGAACCACCAATCTCCAATTACTAGATAACTGCCATACCTCCTGAGCTATCCCACCTTTAAGTAAGCCCCTAAATAAGCAGGTCCCTGGGTAAGGGACAATATATGTGTGAGAGAGAGATAGCGAGAGAGAGAGATAGCGAGAGAGAGAGAGAGAGAGAGAGAGAGAGAGAGAATACCGAAAGATAGACAGGTATCTAACAGAAAGACAGGCTGAAATATTGATGGTGAAATACTTCCGTATTTATACTGAGGGAGATGCTCATGTGTATGAGTGACAACTCAACAGCTGGCTATTGGCTGACTGTTGGCTTGGGAACAGAGATTTATGTTTACAGACATCAGTTCACCTGATTTGATAAGCCTAGATAGCCCTGAACTGCTCCCACATGCACACACAAACACACACACTAATGTATTTACTCACCTTGCAAGAAGCGCATGTGCACACACACACACACACACTTTACAGAGAACAGGTAACATTTACCTAAGACACGACAACCCTGCTCAACATATGGTGTGATAAGCCATTCCAGAAACACTGTCCTCCTCTCTCCTCCTTTGGAGAGCTAACAACCTCACTCACACATCTGCATCCATCTGAGACCAGGAGGAGAATGAGTCTCATTGTAGCTCTGGGCAACACAAATCACACACGCCTGTGAGCATATGCAGAAGTGGACATGCATCCACACACGCACACACACGCACGCACGCACGCACGCACACACACACACAAAGACAGCTTTCGTTAAGCTATATTTGCTTTCCCTGTGGACCAAGTCTCTGGGGTGAAGAGGCGCTGTCTGGTTAATGGAGCAACAGGTCACAGAGTGAACAGAAAAGAGATAGCCAGGAAGAGGAGGAGACTATAAATACGGCAGGAACGTGTAACATAAAAGACTGACACGCACAGAGAGAGAGAGACAGATAGAGAGAGAATGAGAGAGAGGCAGGGGGGGTAGAGGAGACAAAAGAAAGCACCATGGAGGCCAAGAGGAGGTTGGCGCTGGAGGGAAGAATGAGCTGGAGAGAAGAGGGTTGAGAGACAAGATAAGGTAACAGAGAGGAGGGATGTGACAAAGGGCAAAGGGGAAAGAATAAGAAAGCAAGGAGGAGAGTCAACAGCCTAAGTGATAGCCTGACAGAGGAGAGTCTTTGGAAACAATCAATAGAGGACAGAAGAGGTGAGAAATAGAGGGATAAGAAAACTAAAGGAATGGAGAAATAGATGGGCGGAGAGAGGCGAACAACCTTGTGAAGTCTGAGTGGGATGTGCTGTTTTTGAACGTAGAAAAAGAAAAGGAGTTTCTTAGTCAGTGAAAGCAAAGAAATAGGAATAGTACAAAAGACTGCGAGAGAAAGATACACATTTTGAGTGAGAGAGAGAGAGAGAGAGGGAGAGGTGTGAAGGTTGTTCTCTGGCATCTAAACGTTGCAGTAAGCTCTCAGCTCAATATGGCCCTGAAGGCACACCGCCTCTGCTCACACACACATGCACACATGCATACACATGCGTGGATAGAAGGGAAGGGGAAATATCACATCTATCACCACTATTTGAACAGAAGACTCTGCATGTGTTTGTGTGTGTGTGCGTGCATGCATGTGTGTGCACCGATCTGTATGCTGTGGATGGGGGAAGTGGGTGGGTGGGAGTTGAATGACGGCTTTGAAAAGTGTGTGGGTTGGGTGTGTCTGCAATTTCATGCTGGAAAAAAACAACAAGCATTTCCAGCTGTATCTCTGAAAAAGCTTACTGTGTTCTGCATTCATTTGTGTATGCATGTGTTTGTGTGCATGTCCTAAATAGATAGCGAGCCCCCGTCATTTTTGCACCGTTTGCCTGTACACGCACACGTGTTTGCATGTGCGTGCACATGTAGATTTTGCAACTAGGTGGCAGCGAGCGGCTCTCATGATCTACAGGATCACTCCAACAATTTGCAATAGTGTAAGCTTCATTACCATAGCAACAGCTTGGAGCTCACGAGTTGACTCTAGATGAAATCGGCAGCATATGAAACACAAGCTGAACCAAGCACACACAAACACCCTGCCTCAATACACTACACACACACACACACACACAACTCAAAACAAGGCGTCACTATTGAACACACGGTCTGTTTTCTGTAGGGGAAGAGAAAACTGTCCTTCTCTGCTGTAAACTGAGGCAGACAGGATAACTGGTAATAGTGTGGGATCAATTTATGTGGATACCACCAGCATCAAACTTTAATGTGGTATAAACGAGCAGGTCACGTATGGCTTGGTCTATCTAAGAGAGATGGAGAACAGTTTCCTAGTCAATGAAAGGGAGGAGAGGAATAGTGTAAACGAGACGAGATGGCGGTACATATTTTGAAAACAGAGGGAAGAGAGAGGGAGCGAGCGTGTGCGAGAGACCTAAAGGGAGAGGGAGAATGAACATTGTTGGTCTTCCGTCTGCTACAGTTCAGACTGAGAGCACTGCAGAAGGAGACGCTGCAGTATTTATACCCTACATTCGAACTCACCTCAGCTCCCTTCTTTACATAGATGGAGTAACGTACATATACTGTGTCTTCAGTGCATGATTGCAGCATTATCACAGCCACGACCTCCGTCCTCACTATTTGAGATCTTGGAAAGCCGTGATATATGTAATGCTGTTGTTTTCCCCACTCTTT
>OMLC01042201.1:0-25254 GCA_900302585.1 Regalecus glesne
GTATAAAATATAAGAGGTGGCATGGCTCAGTAGGTAGAGCTGTCACCTGGCGATTGGTTGCAGGTTCGATCCCCAGTCCTGCAGAGAAGCATGTCAAGGTGTCCTTGAGTAAGACACTGTTGCCCTAACTGCTCTGCCCTGTGATCGATTGGCGACCTATACAGGGTGTACCCCGCCTTCGCCCATTGAGAGCGGAGATTAGCTCCAGTCCCCCGCGACCCGATTTCGGATAAGCGGTTGACGATGAATGGATGGAAGGATGGATATATAATATAAAAGGCGCCGAATAGCTCAGGAGGCAGGGTGGTTGTCTCGAAACAGAGGTTGATGGTTTGATACCTGGTTCCTTCAGAAAGCATCTCAAGGTGTCCTTGAGCAAGATGCTAAATCCCTAACTGCTCCCCGAGCATTGCAGCTGCTCACTGCTCCTATGCTAGAGAGGATGGGTTAAATACAGAGAACAGATTTTGTTGTATCCATGTATAATGACAAATAACTAAAGCTTCTTCTTCTTCTTCTAAGAGGTCTGCATCAGCATCCTCATATCCAGAGAAAACACACAGTTTGATCCCAGGCCTGGGCACCGAGGGCCAGGTCCAGTTCAAGCCACTGTTGTGATATGTATGGGGCTGACGGCAGCATGCAGATCTCGGATTTAATATTGCCCTTTGAATGAGTCTGAAGAAGAAGAATGGTTTTATTGTCTTTGACAAAGGCCAGTGGAATGTTTTCTGTTCCTTTAGCCCATCTGTTCTACAGGAGCAGTGAGCACAGCTGCCACGTGACACTCGGGAAGCAGTCAGGGGTTCAGCGTCTTGCTCAAGGACTCCTCGACACACGCAAACATTAACTAAGGTCATGTAACGACAGTGACTAAAAGCCCTTCATGTGAATTCAAGTGAGTTTGTTCTTGCGTGTTCGATGTTTGAGTGTCTAGATGTGCTCGTGTTATTGAGTCCAACCCCTTTGCGTGCATTCAGACAAACAGACACACGGTGCAACGTTTGTGAAACCCTCAGATCTCTTCAGATAGGGCCCGTGAATGGTGATTGTGTCTCCCTCTGATGCGCCATTCAAGGTTATACACGTTGCTCTCCCCCTCCTTGTACTTTGACTGACTCAATCTCTGACGACACTCAGTGAAATGTCTGCGGTGCTCGTGTGTGCTGGTGGTTCCTGGCAATAAGGTATCTGTCTTGTACATGAAACATCTAAATTTCAGCCTCAGCACAACTTTATATCCATTGTATGTCTCATGCTTCCCTGCCAATTTACACAAGGCACTGTGACGGAACATCCTGCAAACACATGACGTGTATTTTTACCTTAAAGGCTCAACAATACAATATTTTTGCTTTCTCAAATTTGTGGGGGAAAATTTTATAGGCATGCATGTGTACTGCTCGACCTGTAACCTATTCAAGCCATACAAAATGCTTTTTAGGTGCCTTAGTCATAATCTGTCCTTTGCATGCTAAACTGTTCAACAAATACTCCAGTTTTTAATAGACTTCAATTCAGAAATTCTACTTCAAGACTGATACATTTAATCAGACCTCCCTATCATGAACTCTGAGACAAGTGGTCTTTAACTCTCCCATGATCTTGGTTGCATAATAGATCTGATGGCTTGTATCAATGTCCCAATATTGATATGAGAGATCTGTTTTATGTGTCCCCGTTAGTCCCCAAGTTGTGGAGTTGGACATCGGCATAGATGGAGTTTGGCGGATTAAGGCCGAAAGCCCTTCGTGACGAGAGCGTTCGAACCCCTAGCCTCTTGCTCATCAGTTCCCAAAGTGCGCATTCTCCCGCTGAGCTAGTACAGCCCCAGGCTAGCCTGGCATAGCGGGTTCAAAAAAAGACCCGTCTGTATGATTAGACCCCTTTACGCCAACAGAGATTCTTTGGGGAGAAGGGATAAAAACTTACAACCTGGGTTGTTAAAAAAAAAAAGTTTTGTTGACCACCGCCAGGATGAATCTAGTTAATCTCAACTCAAGCAGAGAACAAGAGCAGCTCTACAGGCCTGAATACCCCCCAGGAACAGACCTTTTAAAACAGAGATACTCATGTAGAGCTTATTGAACCCTCCTTTGTCTGGAATGCTTTCAGCTTCTCTCCGCAAGGGCAAAACCGTGAAATGCCAGCGGTCATTTGAAGCAGGTCCAATACTTTCTAAGCTTTACTAAGGTTTTCTTGTCGTTGTGGACCAGAGAATGAAAAATGATGGAAAATGAGTCAATGCTGATGATAGGTGCACTTCAATCCTCTCTGGATGAGAAAGGAGATGAAAACCAATCAACACTTGCAATCAGGACTCTGTTTTCAGAGTAAAAGCCATCTCTAAAGTCATGATGCCCAAATGGTTTGGAAATTCTGTCAAACTGTCAAAGTGGTTCTGGGATGTGATGGATGTGATGCTGCATGTGGTGGGAAGAGGCTCGGGAAGTGTGCCAGGTGTGATGTTAGATCTGTGATGGAAAATCCCTTGTGTTCTCTGATATGTGGTATTTGTTGTTATCTGTGTTCTCTGATATGTCCATCCACCCATCCATCCATCGTCAGCTACTTATCCCGAAGTTGGGTTGCATATCCCAGTGCTCATCGAGCAAAAGGGGAGGGGTCACCCTGGACAGGTCACCGTTCCATCTCAGGGTAGGTGTGAGGGATTAAGGCTAAATGCCCTTCCTGACACCTCGCGGTGAGTTTGAACCCACAGCCTCTGGGTCGGTAGTTCCCAAAGTGTGTGCACTATCCCTGAGCTATTGCGGCCCCAATAATACGAGTTCCTTCTTTCTTTCTTTTTTGTATGAACAAAAGGCTCTAAAGGACCAAAAGTAGTTATGCGGCTTGCCAGTTCTTCCTATAATGCTCATATTGCACCTGGTGTAGGACAGATTGCTGAATATAGGCTAATTATTCCTTCCTGTCGTCTTTTGATGCAGTGGCCCAACCTTTCTATCCGGCTCATGTTGTGTCATTGTGTGGGCGGAGGGCTTGGCTGTGCATATAAATACCTACCTGCATAAACGTGTAGGTTTGTTTGTGGTATTTCAACATGTGTATGTGTAGTTGAGGGAGAGAAGGAATACGTTTTGCTAATTCATTATCGTAGCACACTTAGGTTGGATTAATGTTGTTACTCTCAACAGCCTACCACAAAGCACTTGAAGAAGACCTCTCTAGGAAGCAAGTTTTAGGCAGTGATTTCCTAAATGCCTCTCTGGGGTGTTTTGTAGTCACTTAAGCTGGGTGGTATATCATTACCGATCCTGTTGTTCTCACTGGGATTTGTGCTTATGCACAGGCATAGCTGCATGTGAATGTATTAACATAATTAAGCTCAAGTGCAAGTTGATGAGTCCTGTTTCACTTGGAAATTATCATTTGCTCTATTCAGTAAAAAATCTATGCATATGAACCACTGATAAGTGAGGGCCTAGCTGATGGGTATGGTGTCCATACTAGCAGCAAGAGGTATTTCAGCTAGACACGGTGCCAATTTATGTTGTGGGGGAAATTCTATTTCTACACATTCCGAATTGGACAAATTCTTTTTAGAGTTTGCGTTACAGAAGTGCTCAGCAAAACATATCTGAAATGGAGAAATGGCAGCTACTTGAACATGCTCAGCATGCAAAACCTGAAGATGAGATATGAGTGTATGGGGGCTTATCATCAGTATAATGGGAACTACATCCTCACTATCACAGTCATTTCTGAAAAGCCCATGAACATGGAGGTAGACTCCCAAAAGGCTGCTGAGGGGTTGCTATACTTCAGGTAACCTTGAAAAGGGCATTATATTGCTGTTTGTATGTGTGCTTATATGGGAGATATGTGAAAGCTGATAAACTTGAGTTACTATGTGTTAGCGTGTGTAGAATTGTTAAGTAAAAGTATTTCATTAATTTCTTACTGAAGTACAAAAGACAACTACAGCATGGTAAGCTAAACGCATCATACACAGTGCCAGACTTCTTACATGGGAAAGAGGGCCTTCGATTCAAGGCCCCTTTGAATCCCCTAAGAACATTCAGGAGCAGTTGAATTTTAATTCACTGATTAACAAGATCCAGTATAGGGCCATCTCTACAGATTTGGAGATTTACATACTTAATTATTCTTTGATAGAATTTTTGTTGTATATGCATAAACTCTAGATTAGGCTGTATCTAAAATCTGCTTGTGCATTACTTTATGCATAGAAAATAAGTCGAAAGTTAGTGGGTAATAATTGGATAAGCCTCACATGGGTATAAGGTTTAGGTTGGATAAAGTATTCTAGGTTCACTAGTGTACCTGACTTTGAAGATCTCAAACATTTGACAGTCCCTTTATTCAGGTAGTCACAGTGTGATGCTGCAAATAAGCAGAACTGTGGGTTGCTTTCAACAAGTTCATCCTGATCAGAACAATAACAATACAAGAGGCTTTGATTATCAAAGGAAGACTTAGCACTAAATTAATCTTCAGCTGACTTTCATAAAGGGTGTTTGTCCCTTTTTTCATTTGACTCTGTGTTTGAAGAGCGTGACTCAGGAGTCCTCTCATCTGTCATGCCTTTGATTAAAGTTGATGAGATACAGTTCTCCTGTACCTAGTTGGCCAAAGGTTTAGAGCGAAGAAACAGACCCCAGCAAGCAACAACAATCAGATCATGTGCATTTGTCTCCTGTGTGGTTCACTTCCTCAGCATATGTTTCATGCTACAAATTGTTACAGGATCAGATAGATGGTAAATTTATCTGCCCTTCAGTGGGTTTGAACCTGCAACCACAACCCCTATTTAACTGTGAAGTCATAGATCCCATTTTCTTCTATAGTGTAATTCCATAGTCTTTAAACTTATACTGGATTCATAAAACCATGCTATATATTTAACCCCAAAATTAAAAAGACCCTCTAGTACCACCCCCGAACGTTTGTAGTCGAGGGTAAAAAAATCTAATTTTCCTTTGCAACCCAACGTCGTTTTCTGTAAATATTGATTTGAATTTCACTTCAAACTGGGCAGAGGGACTGACATTTGAAAACCCCTTGGAGGGGCTGAATCGGTAGCCTCTTAATAACTGCTCAGAGGCGTACTTACTGTGGGAGAGGATCCAGTTTGGTCTGTGAACAATCTTCTGCACAATAAGATGCAATGTATGCAAGTTTCATCTTTTAATCCCTACGGAGTGGATTGTTTTGTTCCGCAATCAGCTATATCAATATTGAAAGGGGCAATTGTCTCTGAGCATTGTTGATGTGGGGAATTTAGGCTGGATGCTCTTCCTGCCCCCCCCCATGGTTGATTCAAACCCACACCCTCTGACTCGTCACTTCCTGAGGTGATTGCTATACCATTGAGGTACTGCCCCCCCCCCCGCACGCACAACGGACTGAATGAGACAAAAACGGAAGGTGTGGGGTGCGTTGGGAATGACGCTACAGTTTGACACGAGTCCACACTGCAAAGAGTAGAGTCAAGTCCTTTCAGACCCTCCCATCCGTTTCATTTACGGTCTGATGGCATGAAGAGAACAGCCCCCCTGTGTGGATACAGCGTCTCTCCACGCAAGCCTTCATCCTATTATGAAATGCAAATTTTGTTGAATTGTGAAATGGGGCAAGACTCTCCCAAAGCATTTAGCGCACGTTATTATTCATGTTATCCTTGGGTCAAATCGGTTTGAATTAAATTAGCTTTTTGAGCTTAGTTTTTGCACACTCGAATCCGATGAATGGCATTGACAACTTCAGTAACTGCAGAGATTAAAGAGTCACGATACCGAGGTGGAAATGGTGAATTCTTTGCCTGTCTTATCTCAATTTGTGCTTCAATGATGCCATTTCTCATAGAGCAACCAGTAACCTACTGGAGGAGTAACCACGGGTGTTGATATTCTCGCTCACTGTGCTGCTGTTCCGTTTTGACATCTCAGAGGCCTTCATCCTCATTCACGACTTAGGGTTAGAGATGAAAATGAATTGTGAAAACTTGTCTCACACACACACGCTGTGTGTATGGTGTTATGATAGATGTTCCAACAGCAACAACAGCTCCGTAATCTCACCTCCCTTGAGTGGCCATAGGAGACCAGTGACGCTAAATATGAGCCATGCATGCAGAAATTCTATTTTTCTGCTGTTTCTCTGTAGTGGAAGAGCACACGCTATGGGAACTGATGAGCCAGAGGCAGCGGGTTTAAACCCACCATCTGGCCTTAATCCCCTAAGCTCCATCTAAATCCATATACACCCCCACAATGGATTTATCGGTCTCTTATTGGATGTATTTGGATGGAATGGCACCCTGTCCAGGGTGTTCCTCCACCCTCCACTCAATTAATGAAGGTTAGGCTCCAGCATATCACTGAGCTGACTTCAGATAAGCAGTTGACAATGACATGATATGCTGAAATGTACCAAGCAGTTAGTTCAGTGTCTTGCTCATAGACGCTTCGACACATTTTCTAAAGGAACTGGGGATCGAACCATCAATCTGCCCATTACCGGACAACTGCCCTACCTCCTGAGCTATGGCGCCCGTTCCCAGCAGGCAAAAGTGAGCCAACTACAACCCTCAGTATGCCAGAAACGCTTACCTATACAGAAATCAACCAGTCATTCATGATTACGGAGCAATCAGGAAATCTAATAACAATATATACAAAAGCATTTCCGAGGCACACTCAGAAGCAGCAATCATCAGGAAACATCCACTGTTGATGCTCCTCATTGAGGATGCTTGAAAGATGTGTGTCCCTAAATGTAAATTCCAAACAGTCATCATTCAACAAGACAACATGCATATGTGTATATATGTGGATATGTGACATACCAGCAAAAAGAACTCATTAACATGACCTCAAATTAAATAAAATGCAGGGGCGGCATCGGGAGAAAATAAAACAGTCAATTTATATGCAAATCTCAACCTTTTATAGACCCACCAGTGCCCAAAAAAAAAATCCCCTGCAATGTTGTCACACCAATATTTTGTCTATTATGTGTAATGATGTACACAGCACAATTTACCTGCCTCTTCAGGAGGACTCCTAGGCACATTCATTAGGTTAGCTCAGGGGTGTGAGCCATTCTCATTCAAAAACAGTGTTGATACAAAAGCTCGAAATAACATTTCCAAAGGATGCAATAATACTATGTGAATTCAACTGAGTGGTCTTGTTTAACACATGGGTTCCGCCATAGCACAGTGATGGAGCGCGTGCTTCAGGAACTGATGAGCCTGTTGCTGCTGGTTTGAACCCACCTCATTGCATCAAGCAGGGCATCTGGCCTTAATCACCCAAGCTCTGTCTATGTCCATGTCCACATCGTAAACAGTGACCAATGCAATCAAAGCTATTCTTTACAAAAACAGAAAATTTGAGTGAATGGCCCCCGCACAATGATAGACAACTGTCTTGTCATGTCATCGCCAACTGCTTCTTCAAAGTTGGATTGTAAATCTGCTAGTGTCCATCCCGGTGCTCATTTGGAAGAAGGTGGGGAAACACCATGGACAGGTCTTTGTCCATCTCATGGCAGGCGTGGGGGATTAAGGCTGGATGTCTTTCCAACAGTAATTGGAAGATTAGTGGGTTAATACACAGCCCCTGCAGAAAGCATGTCAAGGTGTCCTTGAGCAAGACAGTGAATCCCTAACTGCTCAAGCCCAGAGATTGAGTGGCAACCAGAACCGGGATGTTTCCCTACCTCTCTCCTAATAAGTGTTGACATGGGCTCCAGCATGACTTCGCAACCCAACTTCAATAAGCAGTTAATGATGGATGAATGTGATTGATAGATGGAGTATTTGGTCTCTGAACACTGAATTTTGGGCCATTTTTAGGGCTATGAGTTTTTTTTAAGTTAATCAAGATTGAAAGCAGAGAAAGAAAAGTGAGGTTTTTTCTAGCTGTACAGAGGGTGCTATTTTGGTTCTCAAAGTATGCTGCATGCCTATAGGCACTATAGCACATTAAAGAACGTGGCTGGTGAGCTGTCGATTAATGTCATTGCTATCACTAAAATGGAGCAGAAGATAGAAAATGCTTCATATGCAGCATGTGTGTAGAATATCAGCGGCCATATGTCTCTTGGAGCACCTGACACCGAGTTAAAGCCACTTTTCCAAGACATCAGGCAACATCATTAAACCGCAAGAGGTTGATCACAGCACATGCATAAACCTCTGATCTACCGCTGTATATTTTCACAGTCTCTCATCTAAATAGCCAAATAAACACTTGCAATGCATCAAATGGCTTATCACCCTACCAACCGAGGTTTATGCCGCAGCCCCTAATTGACTCAGTAGAAACACCATTTAACTGGTTTGAGTCAATAAATCTGGTGTGAATGGGCAGCACGGTGGCACAGTGGCCAGCGGGGGGGGTAGACTGAGGACCAGGTGGAGGGATTATATCTCCACACTGGCCAGGGACCACCTCAGGACCCCCAGTCAGAGCTGGTGGATGTGGCCAGGAGAAGGATGTTTGTGGTCCCTTGCTGGAATTGATACCTCCATGACCTGACTTTGGATAAGAGGTTGATGATGGATAGATAGATGACAAAGTAAAAGTCATGCATAGTGGATTGTCGCTTTCCTCATAAAGGGGACCTATGATGTCTGACTACAGATAATCATTTGTGTTGAGGGAAAATGCAGAATCATCGCTGTCAGAATTCTATAGTCCACCCTCATTCCAGGGCCTTTAGGTTTACATTTGAAGACAGAGAGACTTTAAAAGTCCTCTATTAAACTTTTTCCTGTACTATCAGAGAGACACTGCAGCCCCCATTGTGATATGCCCTCAAACCCAAAGCAGGGGAGTCTACCAGCAGCTGAGCCTGCCAGCAGACACTTTTCCTTATGGAGGCCTTGAGCTGTGATCCAGCCGATCTGGAAATGCTTGCACACCCTAATGGATATCCTATGGTGTTTAACAAGCATGGGCAGAACAAGAGAGACTGGGCTTACCAGTGGATGTCACTCAAGAGCATCCGCTGTGCTGCAGAAAATGAACAGGAAGAACAATCCCTGTGTGGAGAAGGCCCTCAGCAAGGAAACCAGAGAGCCTCTTCCTATAAAGTCAGATGGTAGCCATTTGATGCTGCTCCCTCTTCCTTTTAAAAAACACATGTTTTCACATGACATTCAAATGAAATTGCAGTGGATAATTAAACAATTTCCCAGTGAAATTCCAACTCAACTACTGGCAACTATAGAGCGTTACAAAACGATGGATTGAACCACCGTGTGAGATGCGTTATGGTGTCTTTCACCTCATATTGTCCCTTTCAACTGCACACAATGTGCCGCATTTCCTAAGGTAATACGCTGCAAAGGACACAATGCTGCAGGCAGGAGCTCTTCAGACATGAGAAGGTCTTTGGTATTGAATCAGCCTGTGTGGATCTGGCATATAAAGATGAGAGGTGACGGTTAATGGGCCTAAATCATCCCCTGCTATAGGGGAGCGAGTTATATATAACACACACTTCCTGTGTCTTCAGGAGTCCAGGTATGTGCTGTACTGCCACACCACCAAGGCCAGCGGAATTCATTCTCTGCCTTCAACCCACCCTGTTGTTCTGCAGTGGTGAACATAGCCAGAATGCAGTGCAAGAAGAGCAGTTAAGGGCACATTGTCTTGCTCAAGGGTACCTTAGCACTATTTCTGCGCGGGGGGGGGCTTGAACCCCTATTCTCCGATTGCTCTGCGGCTGCCCTACCTCCTTACCTATAGGTAAAAGTCTCATTTCATGAAGGTAAATTTCAAAGATTTCCACCTTATCTCTTAATCCATCAAAAGGACAGCACAGGAAAAACACCAGCTCTGCCTCTTCCGGGCAGCAGTGAGACCCAGTTTTGTTCTGGCTTCCAGTCGATGGATTGGAACATCGTTTGGAAGGCAGAAAACGACATCCAAACAGTGTTTCTAATGCTCTAATCTATTGTAAGCAAACTGTTCAAAACTGATGGACGATATGGAGGATTATGAGCAATACAGACTGGTGCGTGTGTATGTAGACTCAGTGGAAAAGACTGAGCAGGAAATGTGTGAGCAGTGATTTCTCTGTCAATACAGAACACAGGGAGGAGTGCTTCAGTTGACCGCATGGCTTCTCAGTATTGATGACACATGCAGAAAGCAACCAGAATGGATGCAAATGGATACCTGAATGACAGCATTTCCCATGTAACAGTGGATATGGGTGACTCACTGGCACACAGGGTGATCGGAGGTTGAGGCAGCAACACTCTGGTGTGAGGTGGTGACTGTGGTACATAGTTTTGTATCATTGGTTGGTAATCAGGAGAGGCTGCGTGGTGTCTGCTGGGGGTGTTTTCATATCCTGATAGTTACCATAAGGACAACACTGATGAAAACGTAGGGGAAGGGTAGTTGCGGTGACATAGAGGTGGCGGGTTTCAATCCTGCCGTGGGGTTCTGTAAATTGAGCCATTCACTGTGAAGTGATCCAAGAGGTCGCCAGACTGGAAAAGCAAGTTAATTTAGTGTTTCACCATTTAAAGTTGCATAACATTATACAGCAGTTAGAGCTGTCTTGACCATTTAATCATTTCTGATTAGACTAGACTCATTCCATGAGTGAGGACCCTGGAACCACCTCATTATAAATGTATATATGTGTGTGTATGCAACAGAGTCAATCACGCTGTTAAAATGTTGTATTGTAATTGTACAGAATATATGTCAATAATTACAACCTGAAATTAGTGGAATGGTTGAGACTCCAATGTTGTACTTCCAGCTTATTTGAGCCCACTTTATATATGTGTGTATGTGTGTGTGTGTGTGTGTGTGTGTGTGTGTGTGTGTGTGTGTGTGTAACCCAATAAAACAGGGGTCTTGCTTTCTATTCACACTCCTAAATGGGAGGATGGTAGACAGAAAATGTAGAAAACTTTCTCCAGGATTTACTTTATGTTTATGTAATTGGACAAGTAAGGAAATCGTGCATAATACTACTCTCTGTAAATCTATCCCACTGTAAACAAGAGTACCTCCGGACTTCCACTCTTGACTGGGTCCATTGATAAACACCACGCTTGGGGGCGTACCAGAATCATTATGGCAGTCTGCACCATCCCAACATGTTTCAAGAGTAAACACACGAGAACAGGGGCCCAAAAACTAGAGCAGAGTAAATAGTAAAACTGGAGAGGAAACAAGCTATAGACATTACATTTATCAAGGCTAATATTCGTTTTCAAATATTTGCTCGGAAACAGAATAATTTATCTTGAGATAATTCATTTCTTTAGCAAAAAGTTCAGCCTGAATATTTACTATCAGCATCAATATTGTTCATGGTACAAGTCACTTGAGCTCAAGAATTGATAGAAGATGCCTGAGTGAGGTCACCAATACCTCTCCATTGTCTACGTATGCACACATGTCAGTCTTGCAGGGGGGCTATTCATTTTGTCCGTGTGAGCATATAGGTGTTTGTGTGCTTGTCTTTGTGTGTGTTTGTATGTCAAACTTTGAGAAAGGTTACTTGGTAACAACATTTAAGCCTGCAGAAGTGTGTTTGTGTGTGCGTAGCTAAGAGACAGAGAGGTAACTCTCGGTTATCCTGTGAACCAATGGCGGAGTGTCATAAAAATCCCTTGCCAATCACAAACAAATGCCAAACAATGGAGCCACGATCAGGTGACAGGAGCGAGCCATTCTCACACGCTTAAACAGGGCACACACTAATGCCTTAGAGAAAAGGAAAGATGCAGGGTAAACAAGGTGAGGTCATAGAAAAAAAGCATACAGTAATATCACAGAATATCCCCCAATCATTATTAAGCTAGTTCATCTGACACCTTGTGTGGCATTTTCATAATTTAAGCAAACAGGCTTCTGATGTCTCACTGAAGGTACATCCCCCCCACATATTAGAACACGTTGAAGCATCAGCTTCATCACGACCTGACGGGATGAAAGTGCCAATCCTCTTGTCATCACTGGAATGACGGGAGTGCTTCGACCTAATGTTAGCTATGTGATAGCCAAGTGTTTCTGAGCTAGATCACGGCCACTGTCAAGTGAACGTGCATGCAGCCGGTTTCTCGACATGCTGGCAGAATTCAGTACCTCCGATATGCTACTTTGGACTTGGGAGTGGAAGGGCGACGTCATTAGGAAAGATTATTCCTGGAGCATTATGATAGAGAGGGGATGACGGACTGAGATGTCTGCCCTAGATTCTCTCTCGCTCCCCCTCCAGCTGGGCAGGTATCAGGTGTGCCTGCTCAGGGCTCTCTGGTTCTAGCTCAGTGCACTGGGACCCTCCCAACTCACAAACACATCAAGTCTTTTGTCTAGACCAGCTGCCCCTGACCTCACCATGCTGCCTGAAGAAGTAAGCGCTCCCCCCCCTGGCTCAGGTCTCCCCATTCCCTAGTGAGCCATATGCTCTATACCCTCTCTCTCCCTCACACATGCTTCCTCTGTTTCTCTCATTGTTATCATTGTTTGCAGAAGGAGTGGAGCAGGTTGGAATTCCCCTATCTGACCATAGAGAGACGCACGTTCAGTAATTCGGGGCCACCATAAAGACAGCGGATAGGCTAATATCACTAGCTCAGACAGACAGGTAGACACATGTCCCTGAAAAACGCTCTTTGTGCGAGCTGCCGTGTAACCGAAGAAAACGGCAATGGAGAGTGTACCTGCCACGGCACCTCAGCTCTGACATTTTGATTCAACCGATAGCTCAGAAGTGGATGTGAATTTGCATGCCTGCTGCTGCTCCTCCTCAAGGAAAGAAAGCACAGAACAAACAATCGGATTAAACAAGAGGAGAATACCCCCCCTTCAGTCAAAAGTACAAACCACAAACTGACACTTAGTGCTGAATGTTGCCCCATAGAGAATAACATACTTTCTGTTGACGGTTAAAAAAAAACAGTTTGATCCCTTTGATTTATGTGCAAAATTATTTTCTGAGAACGCATGAAGCAGAAATACTAGCATCAAATCCCACTGAGATATATAGAGTGATTTGGTTGTTTATGGAATGAGCAGAGCATCAATCTGTAAATCAGCGGATGCCAAGAATGGCTACTTGCCGATGTTATAGATAGCTGTCTGTCTGATCTACCCTTACAGGAGGCATGTGTGTGTGTATGCGTGTGTTTTTCCGCACTGACCATTTGCATTCCTACTGACAGCCAGGGCAAAAGAGCCCAGTGAGAATCTGAAAGCCTTGGAGGAGGTGACCGGAATATTAAATAGCAGCGGATGCTCTGCAGACACACACGCATGGCATGCACGGCACAGACTCACAATTTTTAAAAAAAACACACTCACAATAAAGAGTTTGTATTGTACACAGATCTAAATTAATTCAGTGTCCAATCTTAGGCTACACTGCCATCTAGGTCAGGCCACCGTATGGACAAAAACACAAGTTTTTGTTTTCGTTTGTGTCATTCATTATTTTGACCTAAAGTGAGGAGAATGTCAGAACTTTATTAAGTTCATAGCTCAAGCTATAGCATCCTTACAATCTAAAAGCAGATGAAGTGATATTGTAATACTACCATGGGAAGATGACAGAAAACACACTACAGTTACATGCTGTGGGTATCATAAAGATAACAGGCATCCTCTATATTCTATGTTTTCTATTATTTTCATCAATTAAATGATGAGTATAAGTCAGCCACTGATGCATGGCCAAATAACTGCAGCAGAAATAACTTTAATGAAATCTGACAGTCCAAAACCCGAGCAATATAAAGCTAACATGTGAAATTGGAAAATAAAAATCCTGAGCCATGATGTAGAACTTGAGAAATTTAGAGCAAACCCTTAAATCAACATGCCGCCGCTTGGAATAACTCCTTAATGCAGGAGTTACTACTGGACTTCCCTCTGCAAATGTTTTCTTTCCTACAGCAGCCCGTTCCCATTAAAACAACAGCGGGTCCAGATCGGCGCTCCTCCGTCCATATAGCTGGCACATGGAACAACAGCTCAGTGAGACCCTTTCAGTGCGGAGCTGTGCCTTTCAAAGGCCTCTGATGTTAACAACAGAGAACCTAATGGACTATATTAACCCTGTCTGTCGAGGCAGAATGTTCTAGGCACAGGTTCCTCCATACAGATTCACATTGATAAAAATAACTATTTATACCCTTTACATGCACGCCTTATGGAAGCATCTATATAGACATGGTGTCTTAAACTTATTGTATGATTTAAAATAATGGAGGCTGCTGTAGCTCAGGAGTAGAGCATGCACCTCGGGATCATATGATGAAAAAAATTAGATAAATAAAAATAAAATGGATTCCCTGTTCAGTTCCGTGAGGGGAATTTTGGATTTCTCTGCATTTTAACCCATCCTATTGTATAGGAGCAGTGAGCTGCCGATATATGGCGCTCGGGGAGGAGTTAGGGGTTCAGTGTCTTGCTCAAGGACACCTTGACATGCTTTCTGCAGGACTGGGGATCAATCCTGTAACCCTTCTGATTGCGAGATGACCGCTCTACCCACTGAACTATGCTGCTCCTATTGTTTGGGGATCTGGAGGTTGTGGGTTCAAACCCACCACGAGGCGTCAGGAAGAGCATCCGCCATGCCAGCCATGAGATGGAATGGTGGCCTGTCTGTAGTGTTTCTCCGCCTTCCACTCAGTGAGCGCTAGGATAGGCTCCAGCGGTCCCATGGCCCAACTTCGAATAAGCGTCTGACAGTGGATGGATGAATGGAGCGTAATGCCCTCTCTGGCTTAGAAGGCTATGCATAGACTAAGCCACGCGTGCATTATTCATTCACAACTTGTTATTCAAAACCTTGGCAAAAATCCAAATTGATTTATTGATTTTTATCTCCAGCTCATTCAAGGCCTCGTGGCATGTCTTTTGTAAGCTCTAATTAAAAATTCCTGGTTTCAAAGGTAGTTATTTTACCACACACCCCATTTCTGTTTCCCCAAGTATGTCAAAGGACAGCAGCGAAGGACCGAGCCACATACTGTTCATCTGGTCATTGCTGTATGTCACGAGGTCAAACATGGCATGGGGGAAACCAGTCAAACAGACTGTTTGAGCCTGACGCCGTTCTCCTCCCTGGCACACTTCTAAAACAACAGAACCAGAGATGAGTGCCTTGATGGAATTTATAATGGGGAATGTTTGCTGTCACTCAATAGGAGAGAAACGATCATTATCACGTTGCCTTTTGATCATCTAGCAAAAGCATGCATTTACAACTACGAAACATCCACGGATAGCTGGGAAGAATCTGTTTATTACACGTGTATGCATAAAACATGACTCAAATAATGAGAGGCAGTGACAAGGCACGCCATATGCTGTGTTTATGGAACGGTACAGACTGACTGTCAAGTGGGGATTGTTTGTTCAGGATGGTTTTTGCATCCTTTGTGTTGGCTATGAGTAATTTGCGTCACTCTCAGCAGTTCTCTCTTCTTCTGTTGACCTCTGTTTGAATGCTGCGCCTGAGTTTGTCTTTCGTGCGCATTTGAAATCTTTTCTCCCTCCAGGGCACCGCTGAGCAGAGCTGGATTTGTGGTGTGGGATCCCAGCCCACTGGCCCCAGACTGCCTCCGTGGATGCCTGATGCACTCTTGGATGGGCCTAGACTCACTCCATATGATTTGCACTCACTGCTTGTAATTTATATAACCTAATATATTTTACATTTTTTGGTTTCTTTTTTATTTTGTTGGGCCTGCGGTGGCTAAGAGGTAGAACGTGTATCTTCAAGTTAGGAGTAGTGGGTTCGATCCCATCACAGAGGGTCAGGAAATGTGCATCCGGGCTTAATCCTCTATGTTCAGTAAATGTGAGACATATGATGTAAAGTTATTTGAGTGGTTGCTAGACTAGAATAACGCTGTATAATAGTAAGTCGAGTCCATTCTATATTCTATGTATGTGGTTTATATATATTCTATATTATCTCACTCTGTGTGTAAGCTTTGGATGCAATTCTGATATTCTTTGCATTTGACACCTATTAGGTATCCGTCCGTCCTAAAGGAGCGACCTCTCTTGTTACTCTTCTTGAGGCTGTTTCTGTTCTTTTCCCTTATAAGGCTTTTCTTCATCTGAGGCAAGGTGCTGTCTGAATTACTATTCAGCCCTAAAGGGCTTTACTCCAATATAGGATTGGCTCTCTTAAATGAACCGATGGGGTTTAATCAATACTTACAAGGTTGATGTCAACCACAAACCTCATACCATCATATCAATGGTAGTTATTATGTTTGAAGCATATAATTTAGTAAATCAGGGCAGAATAAAAGGGAAGGGCAATAGAGTTTGTGAGAAAGTTTAGACAGACAGTCCCTGGAGATATAGCTCACAAAGCAGGTAGGCATTCATACGGATACACACTTGCCATCCTGCCTGCGTAACCTTGGTCTATTGGTTATTCGACCTAATAATTTATGACAGAGATGGCTGTGAGAGTGACTGAGAGAGAGAGTGACCGAGAGGGCGAGACTAAGAGAGAGAAATGAAGAAGGGTGGCAAATTCAGAAAAATGTGTTTAATCTTTTGTGCCTCTTTTAACCCTTCCTGTGGATTATGTAATCTCCTATGACCTGATCCCCCCGGTAATGCCGTCCTGGTATTAAACATGTCCTCTATTGACACCTCAAAGAGTGGAATGAGGGGAAAGGAAACCTCGAGAATTCTCCAGTCTAAAACCTATCTGAGGTAGTAACATGGGAAAAATCCAGCGTGCTCAATACTAACCCGTTTCTCTAACTTTAGTTTCACTTTCAGCACAGAGATGCTTGTTCATAGCCAAGTCATATGACCAGATCTGTCCTCAAACTTAGTAACATTTTTTCCAATTAGTGGCCATGAAACAGGCAATTTTCTCAAGCATGTTTTAGAGTCTGTACAGTGTTTTTCCATGGCTTGGTAAGCATAGCTGTGTGGAATGGCTCATCTCTTATAAAGTACTCAAGGCAAATGGAACATATAAGCTTTTTTACATTATGGAAGTCCCCGATCTCTCTTAATATATATGATCTAAGAATAGGCCGACCCCATTTTCTTTTTAGCGGTTTTAAGTTAGAGCGTTAACGTGCTTAACTCAGTGCCAGTGAGCCAAACACATATGAAATGCGTTAAGTGTATCAGGGCCCTGTCTGTTTAGCATGCACTGTTCAATGGAGCGCTCTGTGTGGCAACAAGGAGCTATATTCCCACTAACCACAGCTGTAACTGGGAAGGCCCTGAATGAAACGAGAAACTAGATTTATACACAGGCCAAACTGAAATTTATGCTTGGGAGTTCCAGCTCACTAGGCTAAGGTTGAACATTCGTGTTTGAGACTCCTGTTGCAGATGAGAAACTTGAAAAATAGGTGTTATCAATCATTCTAATCGCATCATTAAGTTTGTACTTTTAAAGCATAATATTTACACCATGCTAACTAGGACAGTATGCATGAAAAACAGAAACAAGAGCAGGCTTCTAAGATTTTTTTTTTGCATATTTACACACCAGATTTTTTCTTTATATTCCATTTTAAACTCCTTCACTCATACGCATACCACAATATGACATGTGTTTCTATGGTCACCAGTGGGTTCTGGAGACTGGGTTGCCATGACAACCCTAGTGACTTAATGAGATTCCCCAGCAGGGTATGAGATGGATAACAAGAGCATTCCATCAGGTCCCTGCTGACACCAGGTAGCCATTAGAGCCCTGTGTGTTTGTTGGTGTACACGTATAGTGTCTCAGCTTTTTGTGGTGTGAATGCACCTTTGCAACGGCAGTACTTGAAAAGCTCACTGCTTCTGTCACATTATTTCACTTATCTACACACTCCCACATTTCCATTTTCATACACCTAGCCTACACTTTCCACTGCCCTGTCACTTCACCCTGATGCTGAGGTATATGCAGTGCTAACACACATGCCTGGGGGAGCCACAGAAAAAGAAAAAAAAACCATCTGATGTAGATGCCTCTCAAACTATTGCACCGATACTCACTCCTTGGTGATAAGTCCCCTGGGGCCAGTGGCTGTGGCCAACTTGGGGTCCAGGCCATGGGTACCCAAGATGTGTCTTGCTGCTGGGCTCAAACGTATCCTGGAGAAAACAAGAAGCACAGAGGAAGTTTTTCTGAATAATTTCCATGACAACTTTCAAACATATGTGTACACACACAAACACACACACACACACATACACACACACACATACACACACACACACAAATGAATGTATAATCAGTCATTTGCCATCTTCCTGTCCAAACAAAACTGTATGTAATCCATCTGGGAGTAGAAAAGTAACAAATAATTTCCGTGCCAGCTCAGCCTACTACAGTTACACGTGATATGCTTCTTAAGCATCACCTGTAACCCTTAACACCCATTAATATGAAACATTACCATGGCTGAAAGTGTAAAATGAGGATAGCAAATAGAGTCTGCTTTGAGTATGTGTTGTGATGACTGCTTTGCCTTTCTGACATTTATTTTGTCAACAGGCTTAGACAGGATGTTGCATGTTTTGGTTTTAACATGTGGATAGTATGGAAGCAGTCCTACTCAGCATTCTGTACATGGTGGTATTAACTAAGCCCAGCCAGATAGCCAGAAGGCTGCAGTTTGAGAAAGAATTATCTTGCTTCCAAACAGCTGAATCTCATCTGCAGCAACACCAGGTAACTTTTGGGATTTCAGCAATGTCCTTCCGATCATCTGTCTCAAAGACAACAGGGAGGTGTTTTCTTTTTCTTTGTAGCATGGCAACAAGATATGTACATTCATTTACAAGTCAAAGCCCAATAGACTATAAGAGATGAGGAGCTATTTTTACAGATGAGGTTAATCAGAAACTCCATACTTATACATGTGCTGTAAAGCAATCCCTATATTTCCGAAATGTTTCGTTCCCAGTGGCAAATTGTGTAATAAAATTAAGGCTTCAAGGAAAAGGATCCAAATGTTGAATGTGTCATTCCTCCATAACCATCACACTATCTGGCCAAACTGATTCAATGAGAGGTCCATTTTATGTATCATGCTTAGTCCCCACACTGTGGGAGTGGACACGGACTTAGATGGTATTTGGGGGATTAAGGCCAGATGCACTTCCTGATCCCCCACAGTGGGTTTGAACCCACAATCTCTGACCCGTCAGTTCCTGACGCGCGTGTTCCCCCTATGAGCTACTGCAGCCCCCAGCCAAATTGATTCAATAAGTTCAAAAGAAAGTCTCACTTGGTGCCACGTTAATAAGGGTATCCTTAAACCGACAACCTTTTCTAAACCTCTAAACACCTCCTCCAGCCAAGGCTTCCTGTAAATGGGGCTGCTAATCATCCTGTACTCTTGGGCTTGTTATATTTTGTCTGTGTGAAGAAAAGGTAATAAGGTAATGAAAGAGAAGACACTCACGATCCTGAGGTAACTAGTTCGGATGGAAGTAGTGGAGGTGGAGCAGCTGGGATCCCAACCGC
This sequence comes from Regalecus glesne, assembly GCA_900302585.1. Classification (NCBI taxonomy): domain Eukaryota; kingdom Metazoa; phylum Chordata; class Actinopteri; order Lampriformes; family Regalecidae; genus Regalecus; species Regalecus glesne. The sequence continues at coordinate 19,486 of OMLC01042201.1, forward strand.
AGCAGCAACCGCAGGGGTAGCAGGTGGGGCAGGAGATGGAGCTGTTGCCTCTGGAGGGGGGATCTCAACCTGTTTCCAATCCTGCCCCTCCTCCACCATGAGGGCGATGAGTGTACCCAGTTGGACGCTGCGACTGCCTTCCTTCATCTGCAAAGTGAGCAAGAAGGCCAGATTATCTAGTGACAGGGAATTTAGCAACAGTGGTTTATTTCAATTAATAGGGGATCACAAGAACACTAGATAAAAGCAAAATATATTCTACTTTCACCACCATACCAAGAAACACAAAAACAGTAAAAGACCAGAGAATAATAGAAAATCTGGAAGGTGTTTGACCAAGGTAGGACAATATATAGAGGCAAAAATGAAACCCTGTGAGGTAGGAGCTAAGTGACCAGTGTAACGACGAATGCCTCTTGACAACCAGTTGATTAAGGCAGCTAACCAGAGCCATATCAAACACAGTCACACAGTCTTATCCATTCTCTTCATCTCTCTTCTCTGCCGACCTGATAAACCGTACACCAAGAGCAGCTGTCTCTGCTGGATTAAGCAATAGATGGGTTTTTCCTCACCCTACCTGTCAACTATTGATTCACTCTCTTGTTATGGAGCAATCAAAATACACCACAGGGCTTTCTTTAGCCACTTCAGACAAGGCGACATGTTGTCCTTTAGTCAATATTGATCAGGCCTACATCTAGATTAAATGTCAGATACAATGGACAGGTCAGGGCTTCTGCACTTGATCCACTCCCAAAAAGATCTGCTCGGTGAGCTCCCATTCCTGCCAAAAGTTGAGCTCCGTCCAACAAGAGGAAGAAGGGAAGAGAGAAAAAGCCCAACAAAAGCAGGTGGATTCTATCATCCACAATTGGCTCTGATCAGTCAAACCAGCCTAGTACAACTCTGAAAAGACACATATCATAGGATTAGGGACCATCCCCAATTAGGAAGCTCAAATTTTAAATGTATGAAACGGTGGCATAGCTCAGTGGGTAGAGCGGTCGACTGGTGATCGAAATGTTGCAGGTTTGATTCCTGGTCTGGCAAAAAGTATGTCGAGGTGTCCTTGAACAAGACACTGAATCCCTAACTGTTCCCCAGACACCAAATGATGGGTGCTCACTACTCCTATACAATAGGATGGGTCAAATGTAGAGAATTGCAAATTTCCTTCGTGGGACTGATAAGGGAACAATCATCATCATCATCATTATTATTATTATATTATGAAAATAAATTATATGCTCCAATCAACCCATTTACTACACCTAACCAAGAGAACAGCAGGATAAATCAACACCAGCGCTCCTGAGCAGAAGAGCAGATACCCATCTTGGTCTGTTTATCAGTGCCTTTAAACAAGAAAGTAGAATATCACCAACTAGGCACCTATAGCAATGAGATTATGTGGTGCAACGTTCTGACCTTTACTCTGAGGGCAGCAGGTCATATGTGCATGAGTAGGATAGGACGGGAAAGCCGGTTTATTCGGTCATTGTATTCTTACAATGAAATTGGCCCTCTGCATTCAACCAATCCTATTGTATAGAAACAGGAGGCAGCTGGAGCGAGCGGATAGGGATTCAGTCCCTTACTCAAGAACACTTAAACATGCTTTCTGCTGGAGCCAGGGATCAAACCAGCAACCTTCTGATTACTAGACAATCCACTCTACCTCCTGAGCCATGCACTCGCCAGTAGGTGTGTGTGTGTGTTGTCTAGGTCTCTCTTCCTGTCTTCTATTCCTAGGCTTAATGTCTCTGCAGCACCTTTCCCGCCTGGTGGGAGGTGATGGATGAGAGTGGTGCTAAAGGGCTAGTCAGGGAAATCAGGACCTGTGGAAATTTCCATAGTGTTGCTCCCTTAGGTGCCCAAGGGATTTTTCCACACAGCACAGAGCGCGAGCAGAGAAACTCAGTCCTCTGCAGATGAAAGGAAGAAGGTATAGAAAGATACTCGCACATGCATGTCCATGCATGCATGCATGCATGCATATGCATAAACAGATAAATACACATATCCAGTAAAAAAAGGGTCAAGGAATATAAACTAACTGCTTATTTGGTTACAAAATTAGCTTTTTCTAGATGTATGCCTTTGTTTGCTCCCAAGCGATGGGTTTAGAATAGGTAATACCTTCAACAAACATCTATAGATCATTATAACCGACATCAGACTGGGCTCTGCTTATCATAGGCAAGGCAGAAGCAGTGGGTCTCGTGGGTGGATTTACATGATGGCAGTGGGTGGTGACACAGCAGTAAACCCTTACCAGCTGGTGACCCTGAGAAGTTCAAATCTGTGCTCCTGAGGATGAGACATACTCTAAGACAGAGTATTTGAAAAAATGGATAAGATATGAGTGGCTGGATCTAAAGCTGCCTGCAATAGGAAAACGCTACACATGATCCAGGAAAACAAAAATGAATATCCTCCGGTACTGTTGTGTCTAAACTCAACACTCTAACACCACACAGTTCTGTCCTCAAACGCCTAGCTTTATTAAATCTGTTCTTGCCTTGAAATAAAAGATGAAGAAAAGTGGTAGAGTGTGCCGCGATCATCTGTTTCTCCTTCATGACAAATCGCTGAACCTCTGGTTAATTCTCCTCCTTGACAATTGCATTCCCATTTTTCTAAATTTGCACTTGCAGCATGCAAATCGTGCAAACGGATAATAAAACATCCTCCGTGTGGAAGACAGCAGAATATCTCTCTGCCTCGCCATACAGCCGAAGGTAGTCAGTGGAGAAAGCAGCACTCCATTGCTCTCAGCCAACAACTGGGATCTCAATAAACACCAATTAGACCACTGAGATATCTATAGACTCATTAAATAAAGTTCCAGCCTCTCGCATTCTCTAGATGTCATCTTTAGCCCAGAGTTGACAAAGCTCATTGTTTTCCAACTGTCTTTTACTTTTAACTCAGTTCTACAGATGGTGCACAGTTGAGTGTGCTGACGTCTTTATTAAAGTTGGAGTGTGTGCATCATTAAATAAAAAAGGAATGAAAGGTACATGTGCACAAGCACTCACTTAAAACACTTATTTACATTGGAGCGCTGTTGGGCTCAACATTGCCATCAACTGGTCATAAAAGAGTACTGACTGTGTGATGCCTGCTAGAGAAAATAAAATTACCAAAGATGGTTGAGACGTACACCATTAAAAATCTACAGAGCAGGACAGGACATGACAAGACAAGAGACTGGACAAAAAAAAGATGGGACAAGACCAGAAAGACAGACACAAAAAGTAATTGTAAAGACAGGATAAAAAATAATAATTAAGACATTAAGAGAACTCCATCCACTCTCCATATTTAATGGGTCAAGCACTACTGTTTCTTCCCTTTCAAAAGGGGACGAGGCATTTCCTTTTCACTACCCAAGGTCAGTTTCCTCAGTGCTGCGATGATACACACTAGACACCTCCTAAATATGTCAAGTTAGTCCTTGCTGATCCTATATACCAGGAGATGGAGGGCCACGAACACAGGTTCATTTGAATGTTCTTTAAATACCCAAACTACTCGAGAGGTTACTAGAACCGTCTCCACTAATACTAAAGAAGCCAAGAAATATACATGTTCATCCTACAAAGACTTCTTGTAGGAACAGCAAGGTCAAGTATTCAATTAGACCTGTGAAAGCTTTCATTTTTCACCAAGTGTGGGCCAATAACATATCTGAATACTTGCTGGAAAGCTACCATCTGTCCATGATGCATTAATAAACCTAATGATATGAAGACGTCTGGGGAAACTATTCGCATTTCCTCAATGTATAACTAAACAGCTGGAAACTCACCATCCATTAGCACTAACTACTACTTCAAGCTCGGTACTGACCATTTGCTCTGGCCAAACTGATCACAGTGTGCTGTTGTCGCTGTAACAGTTTTGATTCGAACCCAACGCATCCTGTTCATTTCAGGTTCACAGACTTTTTGAGTATCACAAGTTGACATCAGTTCCTGGTACTGCAGCATCCAGCGAGTAGAGCCGAGCACAGATCCCATCCAACATAGCCCCAGATGGTGCTTGGGTTCACTCTGAATATGGACTCATCACTAGTCTCTTCATGCATTTGTGCTCCCAGCATCCTCGCACGCATGCATACAAACACACAAGTGGCAGACTGCCACTTGCCCATTAACTATCTGCTTGAAAAAATAAAAATCTGTTAACTCATTTCTTTTGTAAATGCATAGTGAGGGACTTTTAAATCCCTTTTTGGCTTTGAGAGTAGACTATGGGATGAGTGGCTCACTGAAGGTTGGTCGACAACTTCCTCCTCTTTTGGACAAAAAGGATGACCCCGAATGTCAGGCAAAGCACTCTACAATAGAGTGAGGGATCATCGACAAAGACATTACAGTGTTAATAAAATATGATTTGGGTGGGAAATAGGGATGGAAAACTATAAATGTCAAAAAGAGACATTTTTGCTAAGTTTAATAAGGTATGTCTCCCCTTTTAGAGTGAGAAGCATACAGCACTGATGGGAATGATGAGCTGCACTCATTGCCAATGCAGCTACAGCTATTCAGTCTGACATTCCAAGATGGATACACACAGAATTGAAGACAGGCAGGGAGAGACAGATGCATATATGCACACACAGAGACAAAAGACATGCACACAGACAAAAAGGACATTTCAACCAGTCTCTCTAGGTTATGTACCCTCGAGTCTTGAAATTCACTTAGTTAGAAATCTAGAGACTACCGAAACCAAATGACTTTTGATCGACTTGGTATGAATGTGCTGAGGGCTAGAAACTCATTTCTAATAACGATTGGATTTAAAAGGTGTACCTCTGTTGGTGTTTAAATTGATCCCGTGAGCATGGATGAAACAGGAGGACGGAGAGGCATGGAGTGATAAATTGAAAGTTGACTGTCAGCTAAGCACCAAGGAGGCCATTCAATATCTTCATTTACTCACTTATCCATCCACCTGCCTAGATCTCCATCACATGAACCATCTCTTTCACCATCCCAAACACAAATACATCCACATTTACCCAGCCCAGCCAGGAGCATCAATCAATTTCTGATCAACGCTGTTTCAGACCATTCATCTTCATATCCATCGGATTACAGAGGGAGCGGAATCTGTGACCCAGTGCATGTGAGTTTCTATGTCCATGTGTATATAGTGTCCTATAGTGCTTGATTGTGTGATTGATTGTATCAATGGCAGATTTAAGACGGCAGCCCTGAGGTCAGGGTAGAGGAGTGCTGTAGTGGTATGATGATACAGATTGATCTGTAGGTGAATGTTGCTGGTAACCCCCAACACATACTGTAAGCAGGACCTAGCGACCGCTCCCTCATTCCCTTGGGTGTAGGCTGAAAGCTGTTAAAGAGCCACGGTACAAGTTGACCCCATAAATAGCCCTGGAAGTGCTGTCTAGCCAGGGGTTTGGCCACAGGCAAGTAATTATAATAGTCTCTAAGTGAGAGACCAATTGGATACTTACAGAGAGTCCAAACTACAGTAATGTGGGCCAACATGCTATAACCCAGTGTGAGTGAGATATACGTGAGGAGACAGCATCTCTCACAGTACAACTGGCTATTGTCTTTCATTTAACAAAAGGAAAAAAAGTGTGTGTGCGTGTGTGTGTGTGTGTGTGTGTGTGTGTGTGTGTGTGTGTGTGTGTGTGTGTGTGTGTGTGTGTGTGTGTGTGTGTCTGTGTGTGTGTGTGTGTGTGTGTGTGTGTGTGTGCGCATAGAATATTCTCATCTTTTCTAT
>OMLC01042202.1:0-28700 GCA_900302585.1 Regalecus glesne
ATAGATTCTCCGGGCGGCTCTTTAATGTGGAAGCGCCTATGGGCTCTCATTGTATGCTATGAATATCCCCCAAAACTCCAAAGCGGCTATTCTCTCTTGAGGCTTCAGGATAAGAAAGCAACAATCTGGGGCGGTGCTCTGCAGTTTCCCAGCGTCTGTCCAAGGTCGCCCGTCGTCAAAGAATCCACAACTGGTCACGGAGATGAGATTATTTGGAGTTCTGAATAGGTGACAGTCTAATTTGGGGAAGAAGTATGATAGAAAGAAGGAGGAGAAGAAGAAGAAGTATGATAGAAATAAGAAGAAGAAGTAGGATAGAAAGAAGGAGAAGAAGAAGAAGAAGAAAAGGAGGAGGAGGAGAGAAAGTTCCTTGACCTTCGGGTTCATATGTGTTGACAGAGCTTTTTGCTCAGCATTTCTCTGTGTTGACTGATGCAGAAATCTGACAGATGTCTCTGTGTTGTCTGCAGTGGTGACTCTTATTTGTTCTGAGGAGTGGGAGTTCTAATACAAGAACAGGAGAAAGCAGTATTGTGGGTCTTACACTCTACTAAATACCACACCTTATTATAAGTTGAGGTTTCTCACAGGCCTCTATTCATCCCAGCGTGTGTATATTTTAGTATTTTGATCATATCTAACAGTCTAACCAAGTTGCAAGCTGAGTGAACTTTGATCAGGAGTTGATTTTTTCTTGCTGTCTTGTAACCCAACCCTGGTTTGTGGCAGCAAACATGTTCGAAAGGAATTATTCAGTCACTCTTGTTGTAAAATAAGATCTGAAGTTATCTTATTCTTCTTTTATAAACACATACATTTGTCAAATCAGTCAAAATCACTGCGCGGCTAAGTGAAAAGCTGGGAAATGTGCTCCTATCAAGACAATAGCTGACTTGGAAATAATGTGCCAGCTGGACGGGAACAAAGATTCCCTTATTTTTTCAGACTGGCTCGGGTTAAGGCTTGTTGGTTGTTCCGGCTGTTTACGAGTCGTGGCTGCTTTTCCACTATGAGAAGTTTCTGAACTTTGCAACTGCTTGTACTCGGTCACCATTTAAAGAGAGAGGGTTAATATTAGAAGCGCGTTGGCCGCACCCCGGGACCGTCTGCATGGCCTTGTGTTATCCTGTCAGACAGGCTGGTTTTCACATGTCCAGTGTTTAACTCTTAAAAGCCTTCCTTCCATGAGTGGCTAGCAAAATATTGTAATCGGTGTTCTGTAAAGGCGTGACAGCCCTCCTCTGTCATTCAGGCAGTCCGATTTTTCAAATGGCTCGGGTTATGGATTTATTTACCTCCATCTTTAAGGAATGCATGTGTGTTTTATGATTTGGTCCTCTATCTGGAATTAATGTGGGGTGTGTGCAGTCTGCTGCTCCTCTTAGGCTATGTCTTGACCTGTCTGCTTGCGTTGTGCTGCCCTCTTGTTACCGGAGCGTACTTATCATCGGGCTCCTTAATTACACTTTCTACATTTCTGCATCGACACCACCGTGACGCATGCATGTGTTCCCACCCTCCTCACAAAACCAAATGATTGTAATCATAGGTTCAGATGAGGGCTGACCATATTTAAAAACCGGCTGTAGCCCAGCTTACAGTTCATTATGTTGGTTAGACTAGCTAGTTCAGAAAAAAAACCCCCAGAAAATCATTTTATTGGTATTATATCATTGAAAGCATGGCAGCCCATAGCCTAGAGTCAGTAGTTTCAGGAGATACTTCATCCATTGGTGCGACAGATCTCACTTGACGGATAACATCATTACTATCGGCTCATGCCGCCCATTCCTCACTGTCGTTAAAAACTCTATTACGAAAAGTTCATCTTCCCACCTGGAGCTGTTTGTCGTCGGATCACCGAGAGGCTGATATCTTCTGATGTGACATCGACCTCTGTCTTTTTTGGGAAAACAGAACCGTTTGTCATTCACAGTAGCAACTCCAGCCTTCATCTACAATGAGAATGGACAGGAAATAAGAGCACTGGGCTTTGGGTTTAGCTGCTAATTATTCATATCATCATGTCCATGCAAAACAAAATGCTAATGACATAAGCATATCATCTGGGAGTTGCCTAAGCCGAGATAATTGATATTTTTGTCTTGCTTGAGTGAGCCATTGACTTGCACAAATGTCAAAGCTACCGGGTATCACCATAGCTGTGATTGAATTAATCCTCTGAACACTTGCTTCATATCTCAATTAATCAAAGGCTGTTGCAGATGAGACAGCTGACGGCGGCCAGGGTTAATGACCACGTTCCCAATGGTTTTCTTGTGTCTTGTGTCTAGATTCCTATTTTTCCGTGGACAAAAGTTGAGACAAGTATTGTTTGTTTTTAGGTGTTGAATAGAGGCATCCCTGCAGCAGTGGTTGAGCTCTTTTGTGGCTCACACTATATATTAGTCTACTAACATCAACACATTTGCCCAATAACTGAACCAGGAACCTCACATACCTCACATGGACCAAAGTGAAATGCAACTCTGTTTAGGATAATGCAGTAAACGGTAAATAGACTTATCTTTATATGGTGCTTTTCTAGTCCATTAATCACTCAAAGGCCCTTCACAATGAATCCTCACCATGTCCTTGTCCTGGTGCCCGGCGATGGGATCGTACCCATTATCCATGACTGGGAGGCTTTCATTGTACAGCCCAATCACTGTGGTTATGTAATCATAAAAATGTAGTGTAGGCAAGCAGATCACATTATCCAGGACCGACGCCATATTTAGGAGAGTTTTTATCCCGGCCATCTGATAGTATTTAATTTGAATGTTGACAACAGTTGGGCCCGGTCCTTTAAATCCAATACCAAATGTGTAAAAGGTAAATACATCTGATGAATGTGTGACTAAAATGAATTGCTTGTATAAAGTAAAACTTTGATCATGATAAATGTCCCATCTTGTTGGCCTTGCTCCTCAGATGCAACAATACAGACCAGATTGAAAAAGGGCTTTTGTGAAATACTTTCCTACTGCACCTTAGGTGTGGTTTACTTAGAATATCGGCCTGGTGCTGGGGAAACCTCAGAAATGTTGACATTGTTCTACTTTATCCATTAACTGTCCATCAAGCATCCCCACAGCTTTGAAATCCTGTCATCTTTCTGGTGTGCCAATCACCGAATGATGTACTTATGATTCAAGAACTTAATTTTCTTTCCTCATGCTAGGGCCTCACTCATGACAGCTGCACTTTAGTAGGAATACACAGATGGGTTCAAATGGACTTGGGATTGCATCAGGATCAGCTATGAGACCTTTCCTTGTCTGTAGTGGTGAACAGATTGACAGACAAGAATGGGCATGAGTCTCTGTGGATAATGATGTTTGTAGATGATATTGTGAGTGTTGAGAGTAAGTTGAGAAAATCCTGGAGAGGAGAAGAATGAAAGTCAGAAGGAGCGAGATGGAATACATATGCATGAATGAGAGGAGAGACAGCGGAGTAGTTGGGATGTAAGGAGTAAAAGAAAGGGGGATTATTTTAAATGCTGTGTGTCAACCTTTTCTGGTATACCGGGAGAAGGATGGTGAATATGGAGCTGCCAAGAAAGAGGAGAAGGGGAAGACCAAAGAGGAGGTTAATGGATGTGGTGAGGGAGGACATGCAGGTGGCTGGTGTGACAGAGGAAGATGTAGAGGACAGGAAGAGACGGAGATGGATGATCCACTGTGGTGACACCAAAGGGGAGCAGTAAGAGGTGGTGGAGGTAGAACAGAGAGGTGGACTGGAATACCATGTCGTGGTACATGATGTATAAGATGCCTTGTTTGAGTTGTGCTGCTTAGTTTATTCATCTTGCTGAAAGTTTTGAAAGTTTTTTTTTGGTATGGTTTGATTGATAATCAGAAAAAGCTGAATCGGTTCAACTGGATGAGAAGTTTATTCAGAAATGTTTCATCACTCACAAAGTTGACATCTTCAGTCTGGGCTCAGACTGAAGATGTCAACTTAGTGAGTGATGAAACGTTTCTCTCAATAAGACGTTATGAACGGATTCATCCTTTTTTTTGTGATTTCCTCAACTGGATTAGTGAAGATGCATCGAGACGGCTATCCATCAATCGTTAATGACCTATCCGATCGGGCTGCGGAGTCATGCTGGAGTGGTGGAGACGTCACCATTCCGCATCAGAAAATCAATATGTGAGAGGTGAATCAGTTCAACTGGATCAGAAGTTCTGATCCAGTGGAACTGATTCACCTCTTTTTGTGATTTCCCTACCTGGATTATTGAGCATGTATCAAGACAATATGTGAGAGGGAAAACGTTTTGAAACGTAGCAACTAGAGTTTAGAAAGGGCAAGTCTCTTTTGAAATTCCCGCAAAATCACATTTGCACTCAGAGCAGATTTTTCTTTCAGAGCAGAGTTTACATCTTCCTATTTTCGGAGATTAGTCCACACTGTAAGGCTACGAGGTAAACATTTTCTCAGTGAGTCCCTGAAATTGAGGGTCCGAGAGGAAAATATCGGAGACTTCCTGCAGGTGGAAGTATTTCCTGTTGCCATATATGGTGTTCCCACTGTCACATGATTTCCGTGGCGCGTTAAATTCAATGAAGGGTCGGAGGTGACTTTGCAAATGTCATAGGAAGCACTATCACGAACGTTGGAAAAATCAAAATATTTCGCGTCATTCACGGCAACTCGAATTAATGAAACGAAGGAACCACACGAAGCTTACCAAAAGTTGCTGTTCATAAGGGGGTTAAACGCCAGAACCGGATTGAAAATCACCAGAGAAAATGCTTGCGAATCTTCGTCTGCGTTGGGGAGGAGAGGAGTTGGATAATGCTCATGTGTGCCATGACCACTTAGTCAAAGGTAACGTACGTTTTGTAGCTATGTTTATCTTAATAACTTTTCTTACTTTATAACATTGAAGTTATATTTTATTTGCCCTTTTTCCGATTGCCAGGCGACCACTCTACCCACTGAGCTATCCCGCTCCATACAGCTCATTTGCATAAATTGATTTCCTAATGTATTCATGTCAAAACTAGACATTAATAATAACTCTTTAATTGGTCTTTTGTAAAATTATTATACGTACGACCATTTTGACTTGCGTCGGCACCCGTTTGGATAAGAGACTTAAGATGCATGTTTTCACCAACATTTTCATTGTGCACTGTGAAAGAATATGCCTTAAAGGACTAGGACAATTAGGGACAATGATTAAAAAACTATATTTTATAGTTTATATTAGGAAAATAGCCTATTGAGAAGTGGATATGTGCAATTCACCTCTCCAAGGAACCATCACCTTATCGTGGTGGAGAGGTTTAAGGTTCTCTATGATCCCGAGAGCTATGCTATCTGGAGCCTTGTGCTCTGGTTAGGGTCTCCCATGGCAAATTGGTATTTGGTGAGGGACCAAACTAAGAATGGTTCAAGAAAACCCCATGAAAGATTTAAAAAGAAGTGACGTTACCCTGCCCGGAGGAAGCCCGGGGCCCTCGCCTGGAGCCGGAGCCAGGCCCAGAAGGAGGGCCCGTCAGCGAGCGCCTGGTGGCCGAGTTTACCACAGCGCCTGGCCAGGCTCAGCCCGAAAACGCAACATGGACACTTCTCCATCCTGTAGACCCACCATCTACAGGAAGAACCAGTGGGGTCGGGTGCACTGCCACACAGGTAGCAGTGAAGGCAAAGGGTCTCAACAGACCAGAACCAAGCAACAGAAGCTATCATTAGGGTCGTGGAATGTCACCTCCTTGAGGGTGCCTATGCACCAAACAGTACATCAGAGTATTCAACCTTTTTGGAGACCCTGGATGGAGTCCTTAATGGAGCTCCCATTTTGACTGGAAATGGGAAGGGTATCACCACTTAATGGGTATAAGCCTCACCATAGTGAAGTTTCTGGTTGCTGTTGCTCTCCAAGACTATCTCTAATGTGTCTCCTGCCTGGTGAGGAAGTTAATCAGATGAGCAGATTACTGGAGAGGCTGACCTCTTAAAAACCTGTTACCTAGAGACAGGCTCGCCGTCACGCCTTCAGACATGGATGGGCCCCTGAAAAGGTCCACCGAATGCCCCCCAATCTGCTTTACTCATTAATTTGTGTGCCTGCTCTCTCACTCCTACCATACACATACATGTAAACTGAGAGACTTGCTGAATAATGGGCTATATAGGTATGAAAACGCATGCATGCGCACACACAGACACACACCATAATAAAACTCTGACACAATTAAGTCCTGTATAAAAAAAAAGTTAAAAATCCATCTGGTTAGCCAGTTAAGGGTCATGCTAATTATTTCCATATTCATTGCTTGCATTTAGGATGAACGTGATTATTGCCAGCCTCCATGAAACAACCCCCCCCAGCGGCTTCGCTCCAGAGACCCCCATGAGTGACTGCCTGGAGATATTGTTTGAGTAGACTGGGTTTAATATCAGGGATAGTGTATGATTCTATTTTACTGTGCTATAGATACCTACTTTCACTTTAAATATTAGATTATGTAAAGCAAGGCCATGACCAGTGAACACATTACAACAAAACCAGATGAGTCACTCATGGATTGATTAGACTGGAGTTATTTGCTGGGCATTATCAATTCATTAGTCTGTTGCCATACTGGATTGATAGATTTCAAATAATAGAGCAGAATGGCCTTTTAGGGGTCATGGTTGGTAAACAAACGTAATGCTGAAGTAAGTGGTTGATTTCTCATTTCAAGGTAAAAGGAACAAAGCCAAGTAGTAAAACTAATGCAGTAATTCTTGACAAAAGCTAGTACCCCGCTGCATAGCTCGGTCAATTTGAGGCTTTCATTATTAAGTGCTTCGAATCGTCAGTAGACTAGAAAAGCCCTATAGAAGAACAAGTCCATTTACCATTTACTCATTCTTACATGAAGACTGATGATGTTGTTTTTTTTTACCTGACTTGCCTTGACTGCCAAGCCTGAGGTCTCCATCAGATGTTTTGCTGAGGCTTCTTGTCAGCTCATTTATGTGGACATGGTCATTGTGCCTGTTACCACAAAAATTAGCTGACAGTAAGCCTTAGCAATATTTCTGATGAAGGTTGCAGGCTTGTCAGTTGGATCAGGTAAGAGAATAAAGAAACACCTTGTCTAAGACATCCGTGAACTAACCACGTAAATAAGTATACATGCCACTATCTTTCCATAGATAACAGGCTTCTGTCTTTACATTGAAGTGAAATTATTAATTTATATATTGAATACCTTTTTTTAGCATGTTTATAATGAACTTTAATATTTCATTTATCTCACAAATCCCAATTCCGTGACTGTTGCAATTGACAAACCCATCAGGCATCTAAGAGCACTTAGGATTCAGCTAGAGATCACTTTCCATTCAGGAGAAGCCCTCTTGCTTCAAGTACATCAGGTTCTCGTACTCTCTTAATCATGGCTTGTGCTTCATGCTTGTATCTGCAAACATTACACAAAAAACAGTAAGCATTAAATGAAATGTAATTGAATATTTATTTGATACTTAGTGTTGAATTCAGAAAACATCAGGCCTTATTCCCCCCCACACCCCATCTAAGTCTGTGTCCACCCAAAAACATGGGAATAACTCATGACTTTTGAAAAACTGACCTTTAGTATTGAATTCGGAATTGAATTTAGAGGGTCAGTATTGCAGGCAAAATTATTGTAGTTCAGAGGTTTAAATATTGCTAACTCATCCCTTATGAGTGTATATTGATGATGTTGACCCTTGTGCTAAATACCTTGGCAAAGTGTTGTGCCTCTGGATAGCATATGGCCTTATTAAAGTTCTTGAATGGTTGCAAAGGGTTACTCTTAATAATTTTGAAAGCTTAGCTCAAGCCAGCTTTTTGTTGATATGAAATCATGGATGCACCCTGGCTTTGAGTTACATTCTCTATGGCCAGGACAAGAGAAGGGGTTGGCTCTTTTGACTGGAAATCCGACATGGGTCTCCAAACTCAGGGGGGTAGCTGCAGAATCTCTGATGTTCTGTCACAAAGAACTGCCCTACTCAGGAAAATGACATTGAGTTGGATTTTCTAACGCACATCACAATCTGAAAAATCCTTTGTTGGTCAGGCTCTAAACATGAATGTCCACAAGTTGCATGAATATTATCATCAGTGCCCACAGCTGCTTATCCACTGTATATGCATTGGCACTGCTTTATTATTATTACTATGCAGGGGTAAAAACACAGATGAACAATTGGTCTACAACTATGCACAGTATGAACGTGTGGTTTTGATAGAATAGTCAACTATTCTGTGAAACTCTTACTGTCAACCTAATGGCCTTTTTCAAGTGAATAATTTGACTTGGAAATATTCTAATATTAAGGTACATCCCCTAGGCCCAGTTCTTTTTGAATTGGTCTTGTATAATATATTATATAACTAGTACATTTAGTACTAGAGTTCTATAATCCTTTATCTATATAATGCCTTATAAATAGTTGACATCCTGAGATGTCAACTATTAACAATTTGTCTCAGTGTACTTTTCATTAACATGACATCCTGTCCTTAGACACTCAAATTGGATAAGGAATAACTCCCTTAAAAACCCCTTTAACAGGGAGAAAAATAGGAAGAAACCTCAGGGAGAGCAACAGAGGAGGGATCTCTCTCCCAAGATGAACAGCTGTGCAATGGATGCTACACAGAATAAAACACAATTTACAGCCTACAAAATGATCAGGATAACAAAATTGTAATTGAATTATAAAAGGTAAAACAGTAATAATGATAACACCAAGCACCTCAGAGTTGTGACCTCACACTGCAGTACCATTAGAAATGTATTGCCATCACTATTTGACTGTAACTTGTGTGCAGCAAAAACAAACAAATAAGTGTCTGTATTTTTGGAGATATTTAAACCAAATTAGATAAAATGATTTTGAATGCCAATTAAATCCTCCCAGACCATGGTGCTTGACTGTAATTGGGCAATTAAACTTGATTTTTATGTGAATCTGCAAGCATTAGAATTACATACCACCCTGAAAGGCCACATTTAGTCAACCATCATAATCATTTAGGATAGTTCATTAAAAGTTTGGTACTAGGATTGCATTCATATTCATTACCAGCTGTTGCTCATTGACATTTAACAAAAATGTGTCTTAATGTCTCTGGAATAGGTCAAATTGATTTTATGAGCAAGTCACAACTGACACAAGGCAAGTCAGTGATTGAACTTTGTAACTAGACTCTGATGAGCTCTCATCTCCCTCATTATGTTATAATTTGTCAACTTATTCAGCCCTTTTGTTGAGGAAAATCACTTTCCCCAAGTAAACTGACGCTGGAGTGCTGAAATCCATCCAGCCATCATCAACCTTTTATCCATAGTTGGGTAGTAGAGTCATGTTTGAGCTGTTTGAGTTGGGGAAACACCCTGGACAAGTTGCCATTCCATGGGTGGCATGGTGGTATAGTGGTTAGCATTGTTGACTTGCAGCAAGAAAGTCCTGGGTTTGAATCAAACCCCAGATCCTTTCTTTGCGGAATTTGTATGTTCTCACTGTACAGTAAGGGGTTCAGCGTCTTTCTCAAGGAAACTTCACACTTTCTGCATGGGCTTGGGATCAAACCACCAATCTATCAATTACGAGATGACTGGCGTTGATTGATATTAATTAAAGACTGTGATTAAATTAAATGGATTCCCTTATCAGTCCCACCAGAGGAAATTTGGATTTCTCTGCATTCTGACCCATCTTATTGTATAGGAGCAGTGAGCTGCCTACATATGGCGCTCGTGAGCAGATAGGGGTTTAGTGTCTTGCTCAAGGACACCTCAACACGCTTTTTAAAGGACCGGGGATCGACCCTATAACCTTCCGATTGACAGACGACCACTCTACCCACTGTGCTATGCCACCCCCTATTTGATTTAGGTTGTCTGTATTTAGGGGAGCCTCGCAGCTCAGTGGGCTAGGATGGATGTGGTCTTAGGGTGATGGATTGGGACCTGACATATTCTTTGCTGTTTGTCATTTTCCTTCTTTTTCTGTTTGTTCGTTTTGTTCGGTCTTGTTTAATTGTACAGCGTATTGTTTAATCAATCAGAAATACCTCCGAGAAGAAAACAAATGCATTACACAGAGCCAGCAACATTTTGCTTGCTCCTGTGAGCTTTATTATTTCAGGTATTTGCCTCTGAATATCTCAATCAATGCTTCAAATTTATAATTCAGTCACTTGGTTTATTCACCCAGAGTGGAATTTAGTTTCCTTTTAATTAACTTTATTCAAAGGATAAAACAGCCCCAATTCTCCAACATGAGTCTGTGATTCAGGTTGTTTGGTGTCACAGAAAGGTGGGCATTAGCTGAATATCAATGAGCTTCTCTTGTATCAGTGTGGGCATGGATAGTTATACACTTTGATCAATGAAATTATCTCTGCTATGTAACTTTGTAATTAACAGGCTTCGGTTTTTGTAAGCAATGATGTAAAGAGACAAGAAACATGGCACCTCAATTAGCCCTCTTAGCAATCAAAATTTAATAGTGATGCTACTATAGTTATCGTGGAGTCTTGGTTTGAATGCCAATTGAGTTCCAAGTTTTAGTTTCCTGGTGCCGCGGTCATTCTTATGCAAAGATCCCTAAAATGATGACTAGCACCCAGAAAATTCATGGAAGCTGATCTTTCACTTTTTGTCGGAATCAATCAAGCAGTAACCGTTTCCAAGAAATCATTATTTCTACATGGTGGGGCATATTGTTCAGTTCCTCCAGAGTTGAGGTTGTGCTCCCACTCATTGCTCCCACAAATTTGTTATTCATGGCTTTCCCAGTTAGTGTTGCATTGCAAAACACAACCACTCTGTAGTGAAAAATTAATTTGACTTTGTAACTATGGGGCAGTGTGGCTCAGGTGGAGCGGGTAATCTAGTAACCGATAGGTCGCTGGTTTGATCTCCGGCTTCCTCAGAAAGCATTTTAAAGTGTACTTGAGCAAGACACTGAACCCTTAATTACTCCCCACGTGCTAAAGCTGCTCACTGCTCCTATACAATAGGATAGGGTAAATGCAGAGGACACATTTCATTGTAGGGATACTATGACCCATTAAAGTGTCTTTCCTTTCCTTTTCCTTTCACTAAACCTAAACATTATACCAAAACACTTGCTGCTCGAATTTAAGGAAACCACCAAAGCAGTCAGTGGTTCTAATAACCAAACAAAAATAGGGACTTTCATAAGGTTATGAAACACAACCACGGGTCTGTACTGAGAATAGATGTGAACTGGTTGAAACTCCAAAGACTGACTTCTTAGCTTGTGAGAACAGTGATGCTTCCTTTGTGCATGTCTCAGATGGCTCAAATTACAGATTTAAATAAGCATCATTAAGCAGTAAAGTGAAGATAAAGGCACCACACATCTGAATTTCATCATACCTAAAGAGGATTCTCTTCTCTTTTGCTTTGTGGAAGTAGAAAACAGATTTCGGGACTGACGGTTCTGTGAACCTGGCAAAGCAGGCAGTGCAACAGATGGCCACTGCTGACTATGAGGTTTCAGTTTGTCTGAGGTAAGG
Organism: Regalecus glesne; assembly: GCA_900302585.1. Classification (NCBI taxonomy): domain Eukaryota; kingdom Metazoa; phylum Chordata; class Actinopteri; order Lampriformes; family Regalecidae; genus Regalecus; species Regalecus glesne. Next base: position 11,552 of record OMLC01042202.1, read on the forward strand.
CATGTCTTTATGATTCAATACCACCAAAGGGGTCACAGGCACTCCCAGTAAAACTAATTTGAAGAGTCATCAGGCTGATTTAAAACTGATCATTTTGTATGGCTGTTTTATTTCTAGATTAGCACCATTCATTCCAAGGGGCATACCCCAATGCTTTAAAACAGACGTTTTTCATATCCCTTTGACAACATGACTGCATTATCCTCCTTCTGGTAATGAGGTGGCAAGAATTATCTCAGTGTTTTTATTACTGTTGTTTAGCACTTTAGGGGGTAGGCTGATTTCATGTTCATCCATGATGGGTGGTGAGACTGCATATCTCATCACAGCAGGCCTGCAATGTCGGTTTGTGCTGTAGACGTTTTGCCCAGGTTGCAGTCTACAATACACACTCAGCCTTTCGGATGCATAATTTATTTTCTTCTTTACCTTATCACCCTTGGAAGGTTGCCCCATAAAGCTCATTAATATTGGAAGTCATCGGTTTTATTTGGACCCCCATGAAAATGCTGTTTCCTAGTACCGATGCAATTGGGATTTTGTTGTGGTTCTCCTGCCTTTGTGATCTTTGTCATATTGCTGAGCTCAAATCAGTAACTTTCTGTTACTGTTTCATTACATAACTGGGCTAACTAAATAGTCACCAATATAACTGTTTTTGTGCAATGAGATCTAGAGCTACTTTATGTGGTCATGCGGGCATAGGTATAAACACTCTAATAGTGCTACACAGCTGTTGGTAGTGTGACTATGGGAGGAGCCACATGTATACAGATGTGACTACCACTGTTCTGTAAAATAGTCTTCATTGACCTAAAATAATGTCCATACAAAAAGAGGTGAATTGGCTCAACTAGATCAGAAGTTTTTTTCAGAAATGTTTCATCACTCAAACAGGGGACATATTCAGTCTGAGTTTGAGTGACGAAACGTTTCTGAATACACCTCTGATCCAAATGAACCGATTGACCTCTTTTTGTGATTCCCTTACCTGGATTATTGAGCATGCATCAAGACAAATAATATCTATTGTTTATACAAGATTTAAAAAAACAATACAACTGTTGACTTTTTCTATGTATTATACAATGGTACCTTTTAAAATTCTGTCCCCTATCCATTTTTGAGTTATTATTAGCTCAGTATTATGACAGTGGTAGCTCAGTGGTAGAATGCACGCTTCAGGAACTGACGAGGCAGATGTTGAGTGTTTGAACCCACTGTGGAATAACAGGAAAGATCCGACATCCAGCCTTAATCCCCCATGCGCCATCTAAGTCCATATCCACCCCCAGAACTCAGGGACTAATCGTGACACATAGAAATTGATCTCCCATTGGCTCAGTATTATTACATTTTCTTTAAAATAATGTTTTCATGAAAGTAAAGTTTAGAATCACACTTCCAAAGGAAACTGGGTTTGTATGTGCCCAATTTCACAACTGTGATCAAGTTTAAAGATTAGAATAAATCTTCATCATCTCGGTCAACTTTGGACTGTGGAACTGGCAGTCTATTGAGGTTTTTTTCTTTGAGCGGATTAACAGTAGAATCTTTGATCCAGTTTGCATATTTTGTAGTCTGCCTTAGGATGGAGTTAAACATCTTTCATTTTGATGACACAAATCTGGATTGGCTTTCAGTCTGCAAAAAGATTTGTAGCACATTATGTGGATGGAATCTTCAATGAACATTGAGAATTAAGCTGCCATGAAAGTGCATTACATGAATGGTGTGGTGCTTTTACATAGATTTAGAGAATGTTTTGCACGCCTGACTAATAAACCTTATAAAACATTAAAGCCAATTGAACGGAACTCTGAACCCACGTTCTACCCCAACAATATAACTGCAGCATAATAAAGCAAGAAAAAAAGCCATTAGATGGATGCAAGATGATGAAAAACCAAAAAGACCTTGAAAATTACCTTGAAAGAAGATGCAGATTGAGTAATTTAAGTTGTTATGAAGAGTTAGAAAATTGATGTAAAGAGGAGATGTAGAGATTTATAGATCAATAGCCCCCATTCATATAGCATGGTAGGCTGTGTGCAAGCGGGTTTTCATTTCACCCCAACACTAGTACTATTGCTTCTGCCTGCCCCTGTTAGGGGTCACCACAGCGGATCATCCATCTCCATCTCTTTATGTCCTCTGTATCTTCCTCTGTCACAGCAGCCACCTGCATGTCTTTCTTCATCACATTCATAAACCTTCTCTTTGGTCTTCCTCTTTTGCTCTTGCCTGGTAGCTCCATAGTCAGTTTTCTTCCCCCAATACCCCAACTATCTTTCCTCTATATATGTCCACACCATCTCAACTCCTAATCCTGGTAAAGGGTAGCATAGCTCAGTAGGTAGGGTGGCCATTTAGTAATCACAGATGGGTGGTTTGATCCTCTGTCCTGTAGAAACGCACGCCTGGGAGTAAGGCATTGCTGGTTCCTGTCCCACTGGGTAGCTCGGTAAATGGGAGGCATTCATTGTAAAGTACTTTGAGTGGTCATTAGACTAGAAAAGCACTAGATAAGAACAAGTCCATTTAGCATTTACCATCAGAACTGAATAAAGATGATCAGTGAATCGCTAATTTCTATGTAGTTGATGCACATGGTGGCTGTCCATCCCAATTCTGCCATTGTCTTGGTCAGATCTCATACAGAGCTTCATATATTCGTTGTGAATGAGAAATAATCCAGTGCTGTATTGCCTTCATTTCTTTTTGCAGATTTCAAAATACACACTGTTGACACATTGGAGAGAGATGTCATGTTTCTTGTTGTCACCAAATAACAAGTGTTGTCAGAGTACTCCAAGCAGCCAAGGCGGCAGATGCTGATTATAAAGAGCTCACATAGTTTTGAAATACTTGGCAAATACTTGTGTGGATTGATAATCTGCAGTCTTTTACCTTTCGCAGTTGAAGTCAACTGAAGTCCACTGGCATTTACTAAGACCTATATTTCACAGTCTTTGTGAGCTATATTTTGTGAAACTGTAGTATGGTTTTTAGATGATGGAAAATTTGTGTGATCTGAAGTTCGCTTTAATGTCATATTGCTCCACCCGAACCATACCAGCTGTCTCCCCGTGTGTTAGTTATATCTGGACTATGCAGTAGTCTCAAGGCAATGGCTCGGACGATGTCCCATGGGGATGGGTATGTTCACTGTTACATCATTGCCTTGCAGATATCCCTTATGGGTGGAATTTTCCCCAAATTTAAAGATAAATCATTTATCAAGAATTGCCCTGCGTTTTAATATGTCGGGAATAAAGTCCTTTGGTCTCTTTGAGAGGGTAAAGATTGTTTCTCTGGTTTATCATTTGCTTTCATAATACTTAAGAACTTTTTTAAGCATTATAATTGTTTTAAAAGTTAGAAGTGCTTTATTTGCCACAGTGGAACTTTGAAGTGGCACTATAGCGCCATTTAAACTATATCCGTTTGCACCACCAGCTCGTCATTTACTTCCAGTTCCAGATGTTCAGGGCTTTATAAGTTTACATTTGAACCTAGAATAGGAGAAAATTATGCACCTTTTTTCCAGGAAAGTCCATCCATCCATCATCAATCACTTATCCGAAGCTGGGTTGTAGACGTAGCAGCTCCAGCTAAGGACCAAACTTCCCTTTGCCTGGATGCATCAACCAGCTAGCTCTGACTGGGGGATCCTTGATGATCTTAGGACAGTATGGTGATGCAATGTCTCCACCTGGTCCTCAGTCCACCCCACAGCCTCCTCCCAGCAGCACATGCCTGGAACATCTCACTAGGGAGGTTTTTCAGGAAAATAACTTCCAAAGTTAGGACTGAGAATCCAAATTTAAATTTGTGTTTCTTTCATTCAAAAACATACACTTAGATGACTACTCTGACAGTGTGACGATGCACCTTATCCTTGGCATTTAACCTAAACACAACTCAATAACTAGGTGTAGTAGGAAACTGTTGTCCAGCTCTTGGGGACCAACTTCAGTTCTTTTTACTATTGTCTTGGTCAGGGACATGGGTGTATTAACCCTAGCATGTATGTCTTTTTGATGGTGGCAGGAATCCCATGCAGACATGGGGAGACCATGTAAACCCCACACAGAAAAGACCTGGGATGGCCTGAGGTTTAAACCGGGGACTTTCTGGCTGTGAGACAACAGTGCTAACCACTGGACCACCGTGCTGCCTCCCAACATGCTGAAAGTCTTTCTCCTATTTATTATTGATAGAGATGCTCCAGAAATGGTTGCTTGATTCAAAAGAGAAAGCAAGAAAGATTGAGGTTCAATTGTTTTCTGTCTTCAGGGGAACCTTCATCATGCACACTCACTTAACCATGCAACTGTCTGGGTTCTTATGAATAATCTGGAAATAGTCTTTACCCCTTGTTAGCTGGATTCATGTTTGGAAACTGAGTCTTTTGCCTCTGAAATACGTGTGGTGCATTTCATCTGGTTTAATGAGTCAATCATATAATCCACCCACACCTTTACACTTCGAATATTGGTTTCTATGAATAAACCATTAAAGGATATTTTTTTTCTGCAAATATAAATGACACCTAGTTTTCTGTGTGATGTAGACTTCAAATCCAGACACATTCTGACATTTTATCCAGGGTAATACCAGTTTTTCCCCCTTTGTAGTTAATATTAGACTTAAACAGATATTAGAAATTGTGCTTTCCGTCTGGCTTCACAGAGCATGGGTAGTAATTATAAACACTTCTCTGTCATTCTGTTAAGCCCAGAAATAGAACAAATAAGAAGTGAAACAAAGGCTGTTTTTATTAACTCAGATAAACTCCAATGTTGGGTCCCAGTTTGTGAGGATTAATGATAGTGGAAAAATGTCAGAGCATTGTGTGATACTGAGAGAAAATGGGCAAGCCATTTTTAGAAGCAATTTCTTCAGTCAACCTAAGAACGTTTCAGACTATGGACAGGAATGGGTCAGGTGGGCATACTTGGTCGAAGGACATATTTACTCACTGGCATGGGAAGCTGGTTGGGTCACTTTAGCTGTGGTGTTGCAGGGTTTGTTGTCCTACTCACTGGACATATTGGCTGCAATTGATTGAGTATTGAGAAACTAATGCTAAGACATTTCTCTCATTTTATCTTGCTCATTTCCTTTATTCTTTTTTCTCTCTTCTGTTTTTTCTTAGCCACACTGTTGCTGAAAAGACTTCAAGAGTGGAATTTCATATTTTTCTAAGTAGTTGAGGCTCCTTGAAGTGTATTTGTGGTGAATTTTTAAATTATAAAAAGGAAAGCTTTTTTCGCATGGTGCAGCACTCGAAGAACGTTGTCTTAAGAAAAGTTCCTGGTTTTTATAACATTATTTTGCATCTCGACATAATGTTTTAGAGGTGCTTAACTTTCTTCATCTCTGTAAGGACAGAATACTGCAGAAGTTAGCAGGGCAAAAGTCCAGCAAATACTGTACAGTCCCCTGCGTTCCTTTATATCAAATATCATTGCATGGGAGAGGCATAGCTCAGTGGGTAGAGCTGTCGTCTGCCAATTAGAAGGTTGCGGGTTTGGTCCCGTGTCCTGCAGAAAGCATGTCAATGTGTCCTTGAGCAAGACCCTGTTCCCCAAACTACTCTGCCCTATGATGGACTGGCAACTCTTCAAGGGTGTCTCCCTGCCTTTCGCTCAATGGGAACTGAGATGGGCTCCAGTTCCCCGGCGACCCAACTTCGGATCAGCGGTTGACGATGGATGGATGGATGGATTATTTAATTGGCTTCTAATGCTTTATGTTTATGCAACTATAATGGCATTGACTGTGTTGAGAGTAATGACAGACAATTCCCTCTAACAACATACTGGGCTCTTATGTTTTGGACAGGTTTAAGGGACTAAATAGTTAGCTGAAATCCATTCCATTCCTCACACCGATCCTTGGTTTGTTTGCTGTTCTTGGTGTCATTGGGCAGATATATATTGTGTATGAAAGATGACTTAACCATTATTGAGGTAAGGATTATAATCCTCATTATTTAGGGGGATACGACATGCATACAGCAGTCACCATCCCAGTGGTTAGCATGGTTGCATCACAGCAAGAAGGTCCTGGGTTCAAACCCCAGGCCATCCCAGTGTCTTTCTGAATGGTGTCTCATTCTCCATGTCTGTGTGGGTTTCCTACGGGTGCTCTGGTTTCCTCCCACCATCAAAAGACATGCATGTTAGGGTTAATAGTCCTGTCTATGCCCCTGACCAAGACAATAGGAACAAGAACTAGAGTTGGTCCCCGAAAACTGCAGCTTCCTGCTGCTCCTATTCATTAGGATGGGTTGAATGCAGAAGACAAATTCATTGTCAAATAACTACAACAAAGTGGCCTTTTTTCCCCCTTTCTGCAACAACTATAAAAGTAGCTTATTCTCATTGTACATGTGGCTTGTGCAGCTCTGTAAATGGGAACCTCTGTCTTCAGCATATATAACATATGAGATTTAATAAACATTTAAATCATAGAGCACTTTACAATATCTTAAGTTAGTAATTGCTATTGTGGGTGGCACCAGTGGGAAACTCTGAAAGTGTGACTGTACTGACTGAGCTGTAAAAGACCTGTGAGAACAATGTCTCTACAGGGACAGGACCTTTTGTTACAAACACCCAACCCTTTCTCCTGGCTTTCTCTCTTTCTTTAGTACTGCTTCGTCAGCTGAAAAGCCTTTTGCTGCTCTTGTTAACAGCATTTCACCAACAATTTTCCATCCAAATGTTTAAGCTCCAGGCTTTATAAGAACAAGTCCATTTACCATTGAAGGTTGTCATGATTGCATAACTTACATTTGTGTTTGACCATTCCATATGTTGAGTTAGCATGATCCTCTCCACTGCTGAAAAAAGAGACCCGGATTTGAGTTGCTTATGTTGTCTCTTGGCATCTCTCTTCTAACAACTTGGTCTGCCACATTTTAATTTTTTGCTTCAACAGCTTTGCTTTCTTTCCGCAATTGGCAACTATGGTAAAGATTAAAAAAGGTCAGGCTGTATCCTTTTTCTTGGGAAAGAGAATTTGAATATTCAGCTGTCATCTTGGAGATGCCAGCAATAAAAAGCATTTTGAATAATTTTTGGTCACGTTTAGGCAGAGTCTTCTGGGTTAATGCTTTCAGGGAATTTGCTTTTCCACAAGGTTGAGTGATTTCAACAATCTCCTTGTTGGCAGTGCTTCAAAAATGTAAACATATTTTTAAGAGGAAAGGGGTAGAAGGCTTCACTAGAGCTAATTAGCAGGAGAATTGGGACGATCTTTAAATTTTATTTTTAGCAATTCAGAGAAAAGATAAGATATTCCTTTATCAGACCTACAAGGGGAAATTTATATTTCATAATATCTTTTTTCACATATAATCCTTTCCACCCCCCCACCCCAAAAAAAAAACCCAACAAAAACAAACCAACAACATGGAAATGTTTTTGGAGTAATTTTGTTTATATATTTTGACATTTTTGTCCAGATTTCCTCAATTTGAATATTTATGACCTTTAGTCCTGCTAAGATGTTTAGTTACGTATTCTCTTTTCCAGGCTATTCTTAAGCTTTCAATACAGAATTCCATTTTTCATGAGATTTAACAGTCATTGAGACCAAATCCTAAACATGATGCAACGCTGTTGTGACTTCTGGGCGAAATAACATGTATCCATCGATTTTCTATTCCTGCTTAATTGGAGCCTGTCCCATCAGGCTTTGATTGGATTGTAGGCCAACATCCTTACCTGTTGTGTGTGTGTGTGTGTGTGTGTGTGTGAACCAGAGTTCTAAGACTTCACACAGTCATGGATAATATATCGTTCAATTCACTTAAAACATATTTTGAACTGTAGGAAGAAACTGGATTATCTAGGGAAACCCATTCAAACATGGAGAGAACTTGTAGACTCCACACAGATTGATTGGATTGCACCAGGAGCCTCTTGCTGCAATGGTTTCAGTGTTTACTGCCAAGTCACAATGCCATCCAACAATGACATTATAGTTCTTAATTATTAGTTTTTATATCCATACTTATGTTTCCTTTTTTCTTTTTTTGCTGGACCTGACTAGTAGGCCAGCGCTACAAACATTAATGTCACTGACTGACTGACTGACTGATCATTTTTGACACAATTGAGCTACTGGTTCAGGTGACCGTCAACGACACTGAAGTAATATGATTAATTGGCTAAACACTTAGGGGCATGAGGGAGCGCGCGGGTAAAGCCCTCCAGATAACAATCCCTCCAGCAAAACACCCACTGGCAAATTCACAAAAGGATTATGTGGCCTTAACAGCCACTGAACCTGAATGAATAAAACAAAAAGAAACCTGAAACAACCTGCAAAGGATGAAATGCACCCCCAACTGTGCTGCCAAGCAAATCACGTCTTGGTGCCCCAGTGCTGTTTTGTGCATTTCTTTAAGTAGCATACATACATTTGGTGCAAATTGCCCCTTTCTATGCAAATGAGCCTCATTGCAAAAGACCAGCACTAATAGCCATACACAGTAAGAATGAAAATTATTGACATCTTCAGAGAGTTGGTAGTACCTGCTGCCCAGACATTCCAGTGATCATGGCAGCAGTGGTTATAGCTAGGTAAAGGCATGGACATGCTAGGCATGTTGGCTAGGGGATAATTTGCTGGAGAATATCACTGAGATGGAAATCATTCGCAGATACAGTTATACTCGATGACCTCAAAGAAGACATGGACCTCCCTACTGTGTTCTTTGTGCGAAGCTACTATTTATACTCTGCCACATGGATAATTGCAATCGGATGCAATGCAAGGGAAAATTGCACTCAACTGGTAAACTAGGGGCGTGTTTGTGCTATAATATCCTTAGTGTAGTATCTTTTGTGAATTGTACCCTCAAGACGGGGGAGATAGCAGTCCAGATAGAAACAGATGAACGAAGGGGGGGAGTTAACAGATAATTAGAATAGTTACAATTGAATATTCTTTCAAATGAAACGTCACAAGATGAGTGGAAAATGTTGTTCTTGCAACTGCATTTCAACGGCATTTCAAAGCCTTTTTTTATTTTGTTTATACTCAAATGTAGCTTAACCATGTCATGTGATGTGCTACTTCAGTTGATTTTAACCACATATATTACAGGGACCACCACAGAAAATTGCAGGTGAACATTTAGCATCCAGGAATTCATAATATAGACACTACCACTGGCTATCCCTCTAACAAATTGGTCATTTCCAACATTCCACACACTGTCCAGCTATATGCAAGGTTTTGACCTGGTCTTGTTTGTCACTCTTGCTGCTCAAACATCCTACTTATCCTTTCATGTGGCATTAGACAGCTCACTGGTCTGTGTGGTGGCTGGACTGGAATGTCTTTCTGGCACCATAGCCGAAAATGAGGCCCATGAGGAAATCTAGTGTGTAATTGCAGTGCCAACAGCTCTCCGAGTTAGCTCTTTGTGCAGGGGCTTAGATAGACATGGAGGGCACCTCCCAAGAGATTGTCAGTGGAGGCTTGACTTGGCGCTCTCACTGTGGGCTACTGCCACAGCGGCTGAAATGATTCCCAAAGGAGGATTTATATAATGAAATTGTCACACAATCACATGCTCTCCTATGCAGATGTATGTGGTGTTTGTTGTATGTATAGAATTTATGCATCTTATTCACTGTCCCATGAGAACAAGAAGCAATATAAAACTTTAATATATTACAGTCAGTCAGTTGTGTAGCGTGACATCTCAAACACCTCAATGTTGGCACCTTTGACAGCCTCTATGATTCTTTAAGAGACAATCACACTGGTTTTATTTTCTCATCACTCCTAGGGGCTGGCACTTGTGTCTGTGACAACAACAAATGAGCCATAAGCGGAAATATGATGCATAGATTTGATAAAGTATGTAGTGAATAAATCACTGCTTCTCACCTGCAGTTTTTTTTCCAAAAGTTAGTTAATAAACTTGGATTTTTGTGCATCAGAGTATGTCATTGATAATATATGTCTCCTAAATGACTCGATAAGAAACCAACGCAATTTTTTTAAGAATTAAAAAATAACAGTGAAAAATAACAAGTTAAAAAAACAAGTGATTTATATTAACAACAATAACAGCATCCACCATATGTGCCGTGGTCATGAGAGAAGCAAAACCTCTTCATCCTTGTACCTTTAAAAAAAAAAATTAGCATAATTTTGAATTGATTTAAACTTGTGCTTTCCTTGAGTTCTTCATCCAAACCACTCCAAAAATTAACCCCACAATTTGAAATGTGTACTTTTGCGGGTGGTACGAACACAGGTATTTCTTGAAATCCTTTTTTTTCCCTCTCAAATGGTAAACCCCCCCCCACTGAGAACAGTTATTTATGTTGTCTAGAAGTAGATTATATCTTGTGTTGTACATGTGTGCAGTCTTAAATTGTACCAGGTCTATGGACTTCATTGCCTGCGGATTTAAAAACAGTCTGTTTGTGTGTTCCCCATATCCTACATCGTTTAGTATCCTTATTGTTCTTTTTTGCAGTACACTTAATGACTGTAGGTTGCAGCTTTCATCTCTTCTTTGTTACAATGGATACTACACCAGCCACATCAAGTGGTGAGAGCTTTCTCTTCAGTTTGAGATTGAGACACATTATCGTTATTGCAGCCATACAACAAGATAAGGTTTGGTAACTAAGAAACTAGCATTAATAGAAAAAGGAGCGAAACGATGATAGAGATTAGGAAAAATAAAATAAATAAACAGGATAAATATGAGGAATTCCTCCATCTACATCAAATAATGCACTTGGATGAGGGAAGTAAACGGTAACAGTGTAGATAGTGCTGTATAAAGAGGTATTGTGCAACAAATTAGAAGTGTTGTCTTCTATCTGTATGTATGATACATACAGAAGACATACAAACTTCTGATCCAGCTGAACAGATTCACCTCTTTTCGTGATATGATGCATACAATTTTGTTTATTTACCTTTTGTACAGTGCTCCCCTCTATCTGATGTGCTTTACATTGATTGTGGTACCGGCGATTTGGAAAATATTATCATTATGATAATGAGGGACAATTTTAGAAGTTGGATTAGAAGTTTTGGTGCAAAACTTGGATATACAGCCTTAATCCCCCTGTTCGGTAAATGTTAGGTATACAACGTAAAGTGCTTTGAGTGGTCGCTATATTAGAAAAACACTTTATAAAAATAAGGCTGTTTACAATTTACTATCTAATATTTATTCCACCTTTTTTTTGCCGTGCAGTCACACATGGGTGGATACTCAATTGCCAGTCCACCTATTTCAATACAAAACTTTATATTTTTCATCATTACTAATCTTGACGTTCTAAAACTGGCTTTCTAACTTCAGCCATTTATTTCAGTGAGGATATTTTTCCTCTATTTTTCTGTTCGGCAATCTACCGTTCTTTGCTTAGTTTCAGCCTGGATTGTGGCCTCTTCATCTGTCACTGTCCCCCTTACCATCTAAGAGAACCAGACAATGATGGATGCTAATCATTCTGTCCATGGCCCACCTCCCTTGAGCTCAGCCCAGGCTCCACCATCCTATCCTGTGAATAAATAAACTGCACTGCTCATTCCTGCCACCATGGTCACTGTCAGTGCTGTATCCCATTATAGTTGGGGCTTATAGACAGACATCACACTCAAGACTGAAGAAAATAAAGCCAAGAAAAATGTTGACAAGTTTGAAATGCATAAGCACTAAAATTGGCAAATCACTTTATAATAAGTCACCACTTAAGTAGATATGAATATTCTTATTGTGCATGAAACATATTTTTGAGTGCAACAGCTGACAAGAGTATAAAATATTGATCTGTGTGCCACAAAAACGTCTCATTTAGTGGACTAAAGAGGTGTTTGCTCAGAATTCTCATGATAACACTATATCAAACAGTTACTTTGGTTTTGGGCTCTTTTGTGGGGTTTGCTGTATTTTTTCTATGCAACTTGTCCATGTTTGTGAGAACTTTTATGTCCTTTGGATTTGCATGCTGCTTTTGAAACCTATTAAAAACCGTGATTTGAAAGAGAAAGTCGGAAAGCTGTTGCAAAAGGGTTGAACGTATGATTTTGGCTTGTTGAAAACTTACGGAAATTATTGTAGAACAATAGCCTCTCTTTGTTCATGCATTGTAAATTCTTCAACTTGTGTCTAATTTTGATTTACATTTAGTCAGCAGGTGAGGTCAGGGGCTGTTATTTTCCATAGTTGCAGCTCTATGGGAAAGTGCTACAGTCATCTATTTATATTACAACGTCTAACTTATCCAGGTCTTTAAATGAATATTACTTGATACGTATCACAGTTGGTCTGCCAGAAATAATGGTAGTACAAACATTTCTCAAAAGTAGGCAGAACTGAACTGCACTAGAGGAATTGGTCAAGTGTAGCCTACTGTTAAAATCCTATAGCTTTTATTCAACTTTAGACAATATATTAAATACAGCAGAGCCATTTAGCCTGCAGGTAAACATCTGCATTACTGTTGCTTGAAGGGATTTGTCAAATGCCTTTGCTTTAATGAAGTTGTCAATATTTTACCTTGAGCTCCATAAAGGTACACTTTAACTGATTTCAGATCTCTGACATGGTTGTTAGTGTTACTCTTTCTTTTCATTACTTGGGCAAAAAATAAGGACAGTGCTATTTAGTATGCTAATTTTGAAATGAGGGGGATGTTTAAATTCAAAATAATTTTGAGGCCCATTGTTTAAAATAGAAGCAAATGACCTTTCTCATTAGATTCATCTTATTTATGGTTCACCTGCTGCATTCATAGCCAATGCAGAATGTAGCAGTCTGTCTAACTTTACGGGCTATTTTGTATTTTATTGTTTTTCGTCATGAAACATTATTATTCTCACTTTGCCGTGACAGGCTGCTGAAATAAGTTAATCCAGTACTGTGGCAGAGCTGTGTACATGGTGATGACGGTGACCGATGCACACATATAATTATCTACTCGCTTCATTGTGTTGAGATGGATTGGGGCATATACTATTCTCGGATTGGACATATAGCACAGCATAAGAGAGTCCATTTTGGGCAGAGTCTCTGGCAAGGTTATCTTTGGTGTGATTAATGTACTAAAGGGATGGATAGGGGGAAATAAAGAAAATGATATTCGTAGGATTTGCGATAATTCAGTTTGACCTTCCCAGAATAGGCTCAGTACTTAGCAGTCCACAAGATACAATTTGTGTGTGTGTGCAATATAACAATTTGCATCAAAGTGGGAGTTCACTTACTGGTTTACCAATAGATCTACAATTAACTTCAAATACCCTCATTTGGTCCGGTGGGCATTCTGAGCTTCTGCAGAATACTTGTACATCCTGACCTCATAAATGAACCATTAAATCAAGAGGAGCCCATAGAGACCTGGAAATGTGTTTTGTTTGCTCAGTTATCCTCAAGGCTATCTCCTGTCACAGCCACTCTGCTCACAGACGGAGAGGGATAACCCCTGGGTAGATTGTTTTGGCCACTAGCCCATCCATGAACTTCCAAGTTGGCATGGAGTTTGTCCCTCTGTGTGAGTGGAATCTAGTCCAGCTAAGTTCAGCTCTTTCTGCTTTGTATTATACACAAGGAGGTCAGACTGTAACCATTGAGGACAGTATTTCAACCCAATAGCCTACCAGAGATAGCAGATCACTGCAACTAACATCTTCTTCAAGGAAAACACCAATGGATGGGAGAGCGCACAACAAATACCGAGTGAAACAATCCAGTAAAGCAAGGGATTTCTTTCAGTCTTGGTCAGTAGAAGCCTGCTTCATGTAGTCATCAGCTGCCAAGTCCGGTTTAGCAGACTAATCCAGCAATTCAAGTTACTGGATCGTGTGTGTGTGTGTGTGTGTGTGTGTGTGCATGCGTGTGTCCGTGGCCGGGTGGTGGAGCAGCAGTGGTAGAGCATGCACCTCAATGGCGAGCGTCGCGGGTTCGATCCCTCTATGAGGCATCGGGAAAGGACATCCAGCCTTAATCCCCCATGCTCTGTAAATTTGAGTAATTGGATGTTATTTACCATTTAGTACTGTTGCCTTACAGCAAGAAGATCTTGGATCAAATCCTGTCCCAGGTCCTTTCTGTGTGGTCTTCCTCCGGGTGCTCTGGGATCCTCCCACCATCAAATTTACATGCATATTAGAGCTAATACTTCTGCCTCTGCCCCTGACCAAAGCAATAGGAAAAAGAACTGGAGTTGGTCCCCGGGTGCTGCAGCTGCTCACTGCTCCTATACAATGGGTGGGTTAAATGTAAAGAACAAATTTCATTGTATGTATGTAGAATGAGAGATGAACAAAGCTTATCTCAGACTGGATTCTATCAACTCTGAGTCCTGAGTAAACAGATCACCACTGTTAAACTTACAAAGGTCACAAGCTTGAAAAGGTTACTTTTCTGAGAATAGTTCAGATGCATCATGAATGAAAGGGACTCCTGACTCATTCACCCTTTGGAGGATTCCTGCAGATGTGAGATATCCTAGTAGAAAACAGTAAGACATCCAGGTTGCAAATTACTTCGTCTATGGCATCATGCTGATTAAACCCTCCAAAACGACAATAAAAATCCTAAACTTTTGACTTGTTGCAAATTAAGCCAAGTAGTTTAATCAGAAACCTGAATTTAATTGTTTGTTGAATGCTATGTTGCCATCATCCAGAGTCTTCTCCCATCTGAACTTGATTTCCATACAACAACCTCACTTGTCCTAACGGCCCCAATTTGTTCCCTGTGACATTTTCCTTTTGCAGTTTAATCCAAGCAGAATGCTTTGACGTGGTTCAAACCGGTATTGTTTAATGAATAACAATGGCTTAGACCTCCATTAATCGCCTACCTCAAGCCATATTCGGATGCGTTTAGATTTTTTTCTTTTAATCTTTCTCAAGGTGAACATGAACTTTTCTTGGAAGTTCTTTTGGAACTTGGAATCTCTTGCTCTTGGAATCTGATGAAACATTGTTTACAGACACACATAGAGAAAATCTTGATTTGGCTCAGCTGGCCCTTCTCTGCCTCTCCCTGCTTTGCAATGTGTCACCAAACAAAACTGTTCATAATTAAAGAGTTCACTACAGCTATGGCATTTCTGCAGTGGCATGTGTTATACTGAATCCCCCTAGACCTCACAAGCTCATGATTTGTTCAAGTGAGAAGCATTAAGGTATATTTTTAAAAAGGTATTTCGCTCACCTTAACAAGCTTAGAAATGCTGCGGAAGCCAGAAATATAGACTTCCTCGGTTGAAGCCAGAAATGTAGATTTCCTCTGTATTTATCCAGAAGGAATGTGGTGCGCAGGTAGTGTTTAATAAATAATTCAAATCTTCCTACTGTTTCATGTACTTGCCAGTCAACAGACTTGCTCCAAGCACATTGGGAGTTAGAGTAATTAATTGTACTTCACATGCAGAGAATTACAGTTCAACCTAGCTTGACTGAAGCCAATGTTGAAAATCAATTCTCATTTAAAGTGGGTCAGGTTGTACACCTAAGCTGGTATCGGTTGTCTTCTAATGCATACAAAAGGGATGTAATTGTGTTCTGCTGCATCAAAGGATTATTTACTGTGTGTGATGAGTTGGCTTTGTGTTGCTTGCAAGGTGTCTGGTCTTCTGAAATCTGTCAATTGGAAATTAGCAGAAAATATCTTGACATTGTCGCTGCTTTTGAATAGACCTAGCTATATTTAACCCGATTGCATTCCTTAAATATTCATGGCGCTTTTTTTTAACCTCTGAAAATCCCTTTTTTGCACTGATAGACATTTGGGTTTCAACTGTGACCTCATGAATATCAATGAAAGATGCCTGTTTCAGTAAGCATGACCTTTTTTTTCGCTCTCTTTTTACTTCAGCATTAGTTTAAAATCGCTACTCTGAAGAATCTGCAATTGGTCTAACTGAATTTTACCAGTGGTGTTCATACAATTATTCAAGGACCAGATACAGGGTCTTCATCACTGTCCTTACAATGATGTAAAACCACTCAGGCTACTTAATGTGAATGATGAGTTATTTATAGAGGCGTGCGGCATGGTCATGCTCTTTAAGTTTCTGCTTGATACTTTGAAAGGAAAACGTTGTCCCCAATAATTTAAAGATGAGTCTCTTTTACTGTCATGAGGCTGTAAATTAAGGTGTAGTTCTGAAGGCTTGCAGATGAAGGTCAGGATACTGTGGATGTTTCAGTGGCTCTGAGTAGCTTGCACCCTCCACTCTTAAAATCTGACATCTGCCCAACGCACGTGGAGTTCTTCTCCACCCCACCCCAGCCCCCCTCCCCCAGGAAGGCAGCTAGATATTGGCCAGTCTGTAGCTGGTACGGTCTGTGTGTCTCCTGTCTGTTATCTATCAGAGCCAGCATACTAAACATTAAAACTGTGCTACTGTTCAGAAGAATGGGTTTTGTTATCAGTAAGCTTAGAATTTTGAACCTAACGGGGAAGCAAAGCATGCACATACACAAACACTCTATATCCAGCACCTTTTTACCAAGCTTCCTTCATGTATCAGAAAATCAAAGCAGGTGAAACGGGCTGAAAGCTTTTTGTCAACTTTTCTATGCAGTTTTAAGTCAAGTCCATTTTATTCATGTAGCCCACTATCAGAAATTTGAATCGGTGAGGTATTATTATTATTAGCACCTGCTACAGCTTTACTTATTCATTAAGATTTGGCCTTGGCCTGTTTATACCTGCTTAAAGTATATGGCCTCAAATGCCTTCTTAGTTTATTTGGTATATAGGGTATTTACTTTTCTAAGAACATCTTGTGTACTGAAACCGTGTCTTTTGACATGTCAAGATGTCATCCAAATTTTCAAGAGGGGGATAGAAATGAATTTACCCTCCCACCTCATTGGGTTTTATTTCTTAATAGAATTGAACAGTCTCAGCCAAACAGTTTGTGGACCATCCGATTTTCAGGCTCATGGAGGATTAGGCCTTGTTATTTCCTGCCAACAAGGAGCATAGCAAGTACGAGTGTCTGAAGCTTGCCAAATCCATATTTAAATCATGATAGCCTGCTAGCTCATTGGCCATTGAAATTGCTGACTAGAGCAGGACCATTTACTTACAGGGCCGTGGGCCATATATTACCCACAACATATTTTATTT